>JANAVB010017998.1:11726464-11748964 GCA_029216955.1 Iris pallida
GGTATCGGGATTTACCTTGGTAGGATAAATGCTAGTTTTGCCTAGGAATAGGGGTATTTGTGTTAGAAGTCTAAGATAGAGTTAGAACTTGATTTCCGTGGTTGGTAATGATCAAATATGGTGCTCATAGACTAGTTTTGACGTCGGTTGACCTTTTTGACCAAAAGTCAACAAAAGTCAACGAGGGTCAAACTTAGCCTTTAAGCGATCCGATTTGACCGAAACCAAACCAGAGTTGACCAGTTGACTGAAAGTCAACAGTTGATCAACATTAGACTAGTTTGACCTAGGGTTGACCTAGAGTTGACCAGAGTTGACCAGGGTTGACTTTTTTGACCAAAAGTCAACCGTAAGTCAACTTGACCCCGTTTGACCTAGTTTGACTTGGAATGACTCCAGTGACCTAGTATGACCCAGTATGAGCCAGTATGACCTAGTAAGACTCAGTCTGACCTAGATTGACCTAGTTTTGACTTAGACTTGCATTCGTGACTTGAATTAGTTTTCTTTCTCAGTATTTAGCCCTGTTTGGACTCATAGTATCTTATCTTAGGTCTGTGATCGCTCTGAGCGTCTGTTCACCCTATCAGCTCAGGACCACAGGCGAGTACATTACTGATAGTTTTCATGTCTTGATATCTGCTATATCCGATTCAGTCGTAGTGTCTTACTTGATTTCTAGAACACGATATTTCACGGACTAGTATATGTCGAATCTTGTCATGAGATGTTGTTCCCGGATTACTTGGTATATTAGTACATGACTCGATTTTTACTTGTACTTGTATAGACATGGACTTGGGAGTGGGCTGATCACCTGCTCTTAAATCTCGTATCATGACGTGTTATGTCCGGATCCTTTATACTATTCGGGGATGTGGAGTTTAGTGGTTGGTGATCAAAATACCCACTTGTTGCTTCACACTTGTACTCGACACTTGTCCATAGCTACTTGTTCACAACTTTCCATGGTGACCGGCCTTACTTCACACTTGTTGTTTCACACTTGTTATTTGTTCGTAGCTGGTCGGATGGAAGGTCTGAACATGTTTTCCCAAACCGATCACATGACGCACTAATAATTCAAGGCACCTTTTATATTTATTATCTGTGGTGACTAAGTTCTGTTCGGGAGAAGGGTTACAGCCCCAGTCCTTGTTTGGTTTAGGGGTTGTAACTCGACTTTTCGAACAGTTCCCAAGTTGCCCTATATACATTCATATCGTCGTCCTTTTTCAGTACTTACACCATGATATATATATTCCAGTTGATTTTGTCTTGTATTTCATTACACTGTCTCTTATAGAATTTGTTAATTCATAGGAACTGCTGTTGGTGTTTGTACTTGCTCATTTTTCTGACAGGATACCGTTGACAAATTTTATAGATGATTCAGCTGATTGTCCGACCTACTATGGGTTGAGTCTGATAGATTAGAGTTAGACCGTGGCTTATTTGTAGAGCCACTAGACTTTGCTCACCCTGAGTAGCTTAGCTAGTTAGGTTTGCCTGGCCTGCGAGCCAGCTAGCGCTGTCAGTTGTAGTATCTATTATATATTTTCTGAGACATGGATGTTTGTGTTTAGCTCTGACTTATGGATTTTGGACTCGTTCCTATTTTATCTATCATATCTCTTTCCATGCTATCTACCTTAGTTTGATTATGTGATTGAGACTGTATTGCTATGTCACCTCCATTCAGAGTATATACTGTACAGGTACATTTATCTGTTTTAGTCGTAGTATTTACAGACCCTATATACAGCTACCGCCGATACTGCGGCGTAGGCTGGACGTAACCACGTACTCGTGCCCCTCTTCAGGGTGCGGGTCGTGACACTTTTTGTGGTGGCCCATGCAGGTCTGTGTCATAATTAGTATGATCTCGTAATGGTGCTCGACTTAGAGTGCTAATTACGAGCCTGTGACTAGGACGTAGGATCTAGGGTATGATAGGAGTTACTCAATCACATTTTAGGAAATTTCTGATCTTTTGATTACCATGACAACTCTCCTTGCATTTGAATTCAATTGTCCTCCTTTGATAATATCTTATCATGTGCCATATTGATCTCTTGGGTTCAAATTCATCTTCAGGATGACGGTGACTCGTTCTCAGGCAGCAGGGCCCAGTACAGTTCCAGAGAGGTCAGATCCGGAGGTCTTCCACCTCCGGCTACGGGAGTAGCAGTCGAGAGAGCAGTAGCGTCAGCCCCTGCCCTTCAGGCAAGAGTAGCAGCGGCATTTCCCGGAGGTCTTCCACCTCCAGCTGAGGGAGCTACAGTTCAGGGAGCTGCCACATCAGTCCCTGTCCTTCCGGCGGGAGCAGCAGCAGCGACGGTTTCAGGAGGTCTTCCACCTCCAGCAGCGAGACCGTCCATAGTCATCCCTGATATCCTTTCACAGCCGCCTCCGCTACCGACAGATATCCAGGGGATGATGGCCCTTCTGCAGCAGATGCTGCAGACACAGAGAGCACAGGCAGAGGCACAACACCGTCAGGCAGAGGTGCTGCGACAGACCATGGAGAACTCGTATCAGCTAGCTATGGCAGCAGTGGAGAGAGGTGCACAGGCAATAGTTCAGGAAGCACCAGATCAGCAGCAGGGTCAGGGGTGGCCCGGTACACACCTCCACTTCAGGAAGATGAACCCGCGGGAGTTCAAGGGTACCGAGGGTATCATATACGCGGACGACTGGCTAGAGGATGTCCAACGGAGTCTGGAGTTGGCAGAGGTCCCGAGAGGTCTGTGGGTGACATCTGCAGCGAGCCAGTTCTTCGATATAGCGCTAACTTGGTACCGCACGGATCCGCGTGCATCAGTGAGGGGATTGTCTTGGGAGGACTTCAGGAAGCTCTTTAAGGAAAAGTTCTACCCAGATGTAGCCTTGACAGCTTTGGAGGGGCAGTTTGCCAGTCTGGTGCAGGGGAACTCGTCGGTAGACGAGTACGCAGCAGAGTTCTTTCGCTTGAGCAGGTTTGCACCCAGTTTGGTTCAGGATGAGGGGTACAAGGCCCGGAAGTTCAGGAGGGGTCTCATTCATGCAGTGCGCACTCGCACATCTGGGCGACGAGACGCGACCTTCGAGCAGATCCTTATGGAGGCTCAGATTGCAGAGGAGGACTTCGGCCTCAAGCCGAAGAGGAGCAGTGACGTTCTGGGAGCTAGTTCTAGTGCAGTGCCAGCGAAGCACCCACACTTCCAGCAGAGGCAGTTTCAGCAGCAGCAGCCTCAGTTACAGTTCCAGCAGGCACCGGCGTATGCCCAGCAGCACCAGGGACAGGGCCAGAGGCAGGCCATCTAGTGTACCTTCTGTAAGAAGATAGGGCACACCGGGGAGGTCTGTAGATTGAGGCTGGGAGTTTGTCTGTTCTGTGGAGCTCCAGATCACCAGATGAGGGACTGTGCTGCCCGTGCAGCCAGACAGGCATGCCAGGATAGAGTACGGCAGGCTAGAGGAGGCCAGCAGGGGCGTGCGTTCGCCATGACAGTTGAGCCCACTCAGGCATTAGCAGAGCAGATAGCAGGTTCCAATCTTTCGATCTCATTTCCGCATTGCTTCCTCATAAACTGTCTTGAACTTCGATTCTATCTGTTCTTTGCTCGTTGGATAAATTTTGTTCTTGTGATGTGATATTTTCTGAGATAAGTCGTATGGGCTAGGTCGCCTCGATTATGAGAATTTAGAATCCTCTAGGGTCATGCTAGCAGGCAGAGTGAGGACATATAGTCGAACTATGGACGTATCTCTCGGGTGTGGGAATTTAAGGTTTTCGCTACCAAGCTAGCGGCAAGGCAAAAATTTTAAATACCATAATTCTAGAGGTATGTACCGTAGTTGAGGACTCTATGATTTTCGTAGCCTTGCTCACTGGTATGACGGATATTCTGAGTATCATGATGATTGGACAGACGCATACGATTATCAAATTGCATGATTTTTTGTTTTGTGTGTTTGCTTCGTTTTAAGTTTTTGGATGATTCTTTTAAGGTGGATAGACTTATATTTGAGAGTAATTTTAAATTTTATAAATTTAGTCATTTAATTCCTGCTTCGATTTTTGAGATTTTAATCATTTTAGATTTTTAGCCATGACTTGTGAATTTGAAATTTTACTATTGTTTGGTTTTAATTTCGAGGACGAAATTTTTTAAGGTGGATAGATTTGTCACCCCCATTTCCAGAAACAGGGGTATTTTTGTCATTTTTTTACTTTTAAATTATTTTCGAATTATTTATTTATTTATTGTAATATTTTGGGGTTATTTGAGTCGGGTTCGAATTTTAACTCATTCCGACTTGTTTTGACTTGTTTCGGGGACCCGGGGTAGTGTTGACCTTAGCGGGCCCATACACTAGTTAGCCATGGCCCACATGTTAGATATTTTAGTTAGTGACTAGGCAAATTATTTTGGTTAGGATTAATTTGGATTAGTGGTTTTAGGAATGACTAAACTACCCCCGACTTAGAAGCCCTTCCATGTATTAACTAATAGATTAGTGTAGGGGGCTTTTTGACCTTTCCTAATAGGACAAAATCCTACCATTATGGCTGGCCACTTTTGGTGGATAAGACTCCACCACTTCATCATTTCCCCCTTTTATTTCTCTCTCTTGTTCTTCCCCATTTTTTTAGAGAGCTTTCCCTAATCAAACCATCACCAAATCCTTCCATTTCTTACACCAAATCTTCTTCCTTCCCTCTCCATTCAATCCAAGGAAGGAGCTTCCTCAAGTTTGGGAGGATTCGGAGCTCGTTCGTGTCCTTTTGGAATCTCTACGTGTCGGTGTCGAGTCGGAAAGCTTTTTCCTTTGAAACTCTCTCCCGGAAGGTATAATCTCTCCTCTAATCCACCCCAACATGCATGTAGGATTATTTTGAACCCGTAGGAATGACCCCCTTGGTGTTGTGTCCATTTGAGTCTATTTCGTATCCATTTGGACACTTGTAGAGGTGTCCTAGGAGTAGGATCGTGTCCTAATGGGGAAAACCCATTTTGGACACTTGTAGAATTATTTGTGTATTGTTTTATTGCTATTCTAATATTCATTCCAGATTTTTACATGTGTTTAGAATGTTTTTCCCTATGTATCATATTCTTATAATCTATATATATGTATATATATGGTTATATATATATATATATATATATATATATATATATATATATATATATATATATATATATATATATATATATATATATATATATATCATTATCTACATATATATATATATGTATATATATGGTGGATTATATATGTGGATATATTTGTGATGGGGTGATGTTGTTTGTGTTTGGAAGGGGACAACACAGGTTCGGCCAAGAGAGCCATGTGTGTGTGGTTGTTAGTGTAGGTGTTGTGTTTGGTTTAATGTTTGAAGGGGGAGGGATGTGAAGAGGAGTGTGAGATAGAGGAGTTTATGAGAGGGGATTTGAGAGATGAGTTTGTGAGTGAATTAGAGGGGAGGGGAACCCATTCCTTGCTGTCCAAACAGCCATCAACAGTCCCCCATGGCTGTCCATTTTTTCTGGAATCAGTTCCCGCCTAAAACCCTCCTCAAACAGCCCAAAATAGTCCACATTTTTGGCCTCCAATAGCCCTTACATCACCCCTCACTTGGCTGTCAATTATAGCCCCAAACCTGTCCAGTTTTGCCACCCAAAACCTGTCCTTTCTCACCCCCAAACAGCCCTTAACTTCCAGCAAGGGCTGTCCCCACATTGCCCCATATTCAGTCCCCAAAGGACCCCCTTTGGCTGTCCTTGTTAGCCCCTAACACCACCTCTATAACCCCTTCAAATTAGTCCCCTTACATGCCACAAAAACCAGTCCACATTAGCCTCAAAATCAGTCCACTTTTGTCACCATGTCATTCCATACATATTAGCTTGTGTGAGTGTGTGATTGTGAGCTTGTGTGAGTGTGTGTGTGAGGGTTTACGAGTGAAACTAGTATCCTATAGTATAGCCTATATCTAAACTAATAGGGAACCTATAGAGAAACCTATGAGTGTGATATAAATATGAGTGTATCATGAGAGTGAGTTGTGTGGAGGAATGCGAGAGTGTTGAGAGGGTAAATTCATGAGATGGTTTAGGAATAGGGTAACCAATACCCACGTATCCTAACATAGCCTAGATACCTAGGATACCTATTTTTCTTGGTAGGTAAACCTTAGATAGGTTGGTATCTAGCTACCCTAAGGAGCCTAGGCTAGTATCTTGGGTATTAGCGGGGTTTCTTTGGTATTAGGCAAGGTATCGAGATTTACCTTGGTAGGGTAAATGCTAGTTTTGCCTAGGAATAGGGTATTTGTGTTAGAAGTCTAAGATAGAGTTAGAACTTGATTTCCGTGGTTGGTAATGATCAAATATGGTGCTCATAGACTAGTTTTGACGTCGGTTGACCTTTTTGACCAAAAGTCAACAAAAGTCAACCGAGGGTCAAACTTAGCCTTTAAGCGATCCGATTTGACCGAAACCAAACCAGAGTTGACCAGTTGACTGAAAGTCAACAGTTGGTCAACATTAGACTAGTTTGACCTAGGGTTGACCTAGAGTTGACTAGAGTTGACCAGGGTTGACTTTTTGACCAAAAGTCAACCGTAAGTCAACTATTGACCCCGTTTGACCTAGTTTGACTTGGAATGACTCTCAGTGACCTAGTATGATCCAGTATAAGCCAGTATGACCTAGTAAGACTCAGTCTGACCTAGATTGACCTAGTTTTTGACTTAGACTTGTATTCATGACTTGAATTAGTTTCCTTTCTCAGTATTTAGCCCTGTTTGACTCATAGTATATTATCTTAGGTCTGTGATCGCTCTGAGCGTCTGTTCACCCTATCAGCTCAGGATCATAGGCGAGTACATTCACTGATAGTTTTCATTGTCTTGATATCTGCTATATCTGATTCAGTCGTAGTGTCTTACTTGATTTCCAGATACAATATTTCACGGACTAGTATATGTCGGATCTTGTCATGAGATGTTGTTCCCGGATTACTTGGTATATTGGTACATGACTCAATTTGTTACTTGTACTTGTATAGACATGGACTTGGGAGTGGGCTGATCACCTGCTCTTAAATCTCGTGTCATGACGTGTTATGTCCGGATCTTTTATACTATTCGGGGATGGGAAGTTATTAGTGGTTGTGTGATCAAAATACCCACTTGTTGCTTCACACTTGTACTCGACACTTGTCCATAGCTACTTGTTCACAACTTTCCATGGTGACCGGCCTTATCTTCACACTTGTTGTTTCACACTTGTTATTTGTTCGTAGCCGGTCGGATGGAAGGTCTGAACATGTTTTTCCCAAACCGATCACATGACACACTAATAATTCAAGGCACCTTTTATATTTATTATCTGTGGTGACTAATTTCTGTTCGGGAGAAGGGTTACAACCCCAGTCCTTGTTTGGTTTAGGGGTTGTAACTCGGCTTTCCGAACAGTTTCCAAGTTGCCCTATATACATTCATATCGTCGTCCATTTTTAGTACTTACACCATGATATATATATTTCCAGTTGATTTTGTCTTGTATTTCATTACACTGTCTCTTATAGAATTTGTCAATTCATATGAAACTGCTGTTGGTGTTTGTACTTGTTCATTTTCCTGACAGGATACCGTTGACAAATTTTACAGATGATTCAGAGGCTGATTGCCCGACCTACTATGGGGTTGAGTCTGATGGATTAGAGTTAGACCGTGGCTTATTTGTAGAGCCACTAGACTTTGCTCACCCTGAGTAGCTTAGCTAGTTAGGTTTGCCTGGCCTGCGAGCTAGCTAGCGCTGTCAGTTGTAGTATCTATTATATATTTTTGAGACATGGATGTTTGTGTTTAGCTCTGACTTGTAGATTTTGGACTCGTTTCCTGTTTTATCTATCATATCTCTTTTCCATGCTATCTACCTTAGTTTTGATTATGTGATTGAGACTGTATTGCTATGTCACCTCCATTCGGAGTGTATATACTGTACAGGTACATTTATTTGTTTTAGTCATAGTATTTACAGACCCTATATACAGCGTTCTACCATCGATACTGCGGCGTAGGCTGGACGTAACCACGTACTCGTGCCCCTCTTCAGGGTGCGAGTCGTGACATTTTGTGACCCGGGTATCTTAAAATCTAGATGGGACCCAATATTAAGTTAAGCATGTCCCAAAAATCCAACATTTAAGTTAGTTAGTTAGACTAATTTTTATCATGTTAGAATGGTTAAGTTAGAGACTCAAAACTAGATCCTTTTGACCCCAAACTTGAACCTAGTCTAGACTTAACCATATGAGACTAGAAAGGGGCAATTAGGACATTTTCTATTAGCCCTAATGGACTCTTTATAGCAGCCACCTTTAGGAGTGAATGATTCATTTCATTCGTTACAATCTTGCCTCTTTTATTTTTTTTTGTTCTTCCCTAATTTTAGAGAGCCTTCCCTTTGATTTGATTTCCAAATTAAATCATTCCTTCACCAAATCTTCCCTCAATCATTCCCATTCTCCAAGGGAAGGGTGCTACCAAGTATTGGAAGAGAAGTGCAAGGAGGAGTGTCCACTTTGAGGGATCTTCGTATCGGAGCCGTGTCCTAAAGGACTTTATTGGGATTCCACTTCCAATAGGTAAAACCCATCCTCTAAATTGATTTTCTTTGCATATAAATTAGTTTTGAATCCGTAGGATCCATCCTCATGCATGTGTCCCCTTTAGATTCAAATTTGAGGCCATTTGGAGCTCTCTTGAGGATTTTAGATATGTGTCTTGTGTCCTACTTGATAGATCCCAAATTAGGACACCCCATGCGTATGTATATATGATAATAGTTTAAATAGATATTTAAATTTAGTTTTAGAATGGTTAGAGAGTGTATTGATCTTAGTTAGGATGGTTAGAATGAGTTTCATTTGGATACCTATGTTGGTATCCAAGTATCTTGGCCTACATGTGTTTCTTTTGTCCAAAATAACTCAAATTCATCAAAATATTCATCCACGTTTTTATTAACCAAAGCAACTTAGAAATATCATAACTTTTAGCTTAGAACTCTGTTTAATCTTCCATTTTTTTTAAAAGAACCGTATCGAAGTTAGATTTCCAAATATATATTTTAATAAGCCAAAATCATTCTGGAACTTTTTGTAAAATTATTTGAGTGTCAGCTGTCCGAAAGACAAACACGTTTCGGTGTTTTTTGCGATTTCGGGAGCTTTCGGACACGAAAATGCGATCCATTTGAAGTTTCGGAAAGCTAATACAAAGGGCTACAACATACTTTAATCTTAAAATTTAGTGAAGGTCCAATTGGTACAGTATTGGTTTTAAGTAAAAGAGTGACTATACGACATAGGCATTTTGTGTAACCTATGAGCCTATGTAGCATGTATATTAAATGAATGTAGTGTATGTAATACATAATATATTAGATGAATGAAATGAGATATATATATATATATATATGATATGTATCCTCTTTACATTAATGTATATATATGGTGAATGTAAGCATGTAGGAATGCAATCATTGTAATGTATGTAAGCAATGCATAAATGTATGAATGAAAGAATGATATACAATATATGCATAAAAGTGTATAATGAATGCTAGACATGAATGCAAGGTATACATGTAATGATAGATATGAATGCATAATGTATACATAATGTAATGTAATATATAATGATAGCATGTATGGTAATGTAGAATATATGATGCAAGCATGTATATGTCCACTGTTTTTTCTTTTTCTTACATTTTTCCTTCCCTTCCCTTTCCATTTCAGTTTTTCTCCTTTTTTCCCTCTTCTATTTTTACATGTTGTATACAATGTATATAATGTATAAAAGTATGTATATAGTGATAACATGAATGAATGAATGTATAAATGCATGAATGAATGTCATATATGAATGAATGAATGAATCAAAGATATAAGTAAAATATAATACATTGTAATGAATGTTAACATATATAATGTATAAAAGTACGTATGTAAATGTGCATGAATGTATATATCTATGTAACTATGTAAATATGCATGATGTAACATATGCCTATTTATATAAATATGTATGTAATATGGATATACATGTATATATGAAGGTATGTATTTATATATAGTATCTATTTTATATTATGTATTGTTGTGGTTCACATTGCCTTGTGATTTTGTGAGTGCTAGCCTAGGCTTGGTTAGGCCTAGTGAGACTTGTTTGGGCTAGGACTTGACATAGTTGACCTAGTTTGACTAGTGTGGTTGACTAGAGTTGACCAAGTGTTGACTTTAGTCTAGTTTAACCTAGACAGCATGTAGATGTATTGTAGCAGTCTATTTTACTATTTTGGGCATGTAGTGACTTATACTGTTCTATAGGAGCCAGACACCACTCCTCGGACAGTATATTCTCTTCAGATATTCAGGATACCAGGCGAGTACATTCTCTGATCATTTCATATCTTATTTAGGATTATATTCCTGCTTTAGATTACTTTACTTGATGCTGACACGTTGGTAACACGGATTAGTACTCTATGGATCCCTTCATGAGATGTTATCTCCTTCGGGCGCATCAAATACTCATGTCTCGTGTGTTTCACTTACATCATGTATCTCATGCTTCTATTATCATAAATCTTCATGTATCAGCTTGTGATTTCTGTACTCTCATGAATCACAGAGCTATCACGAATCTATTCATAAATCACTCTTGAATAACCCTTTATGGGCCCGTAGTATAGTCATGAATCTTAACGTAACTTGACTGGATCCTTGTGTATTGATTGGGGATGGAGGAGTAGAAACTGAGCATGTGAATAATTCTAAAGTAGTATAGTCATGAATCACCTCTTTAGTATAGTCATGAATCACCCTCCAGCTGTTCACATGTTCATCTTTTACTCTGAATCACTAGCACTGATTAGTTCTCTTATATATTGTAGCTATTTACTTACAGTCTCTCTTTTACATTATGTTGTTCTTCAGTTTCATGTATCTTACTCTCTAGCATGATTATATTTTCTAACCTGTTATGATTTATTGAGATGTATTGTGCTCGTTCCTGTCCTGACTGGACCTGTTGAAAATTTTACAGAGGATGATGAGGAACCTTGTACCACTTACCATGGGACTACCCTAGAGGATTGCTGTGACTTGGATCTCAAGCAGGATCCATTAGCAGTGGATGACACACCATTAGTTTAGATTAGTGATTTTCAATTGTACTTATTTTCACTCTGGATTACTGTATTTGAGATTTGAGATATTTTCTGGATTGTGATATCTTAGACACTTAGACTTCTATCTGTTGTATCTCCTTCTATCTGTTGTATCTCCTTGTGGATTCATTTTATATCTATCTATCTTATCGTATTCTACCTTAGATGTGATTGAGACTGTATTCTGCTATATCACCTCCATTTAGAGTGTATATACTGTACATGTAGCTTATATTGTTAGATGATTGACCTAGGACAGTGTTTTACCGCCGACACTGCGGCGTAGGCTGGATATACCCACTTCTCGTACCCTTACTCTAGGGTGCGGGTCGTGACACTTTTTTTAGTGGTGGCCCATGCAGGTCGAGTTTATGTAGTGGTATTCGAACTAGAGTATCACTACAGCCTGCAGTAGGATTAGGATATATTTTTAATGGTACTCAATCACAGTTAGGATTCCTTAAGAGATTCCTGGGACGACCCTTGAGAATCTTATTTAAACTTCAATTTGAAATCCTTTTCCTTGTTTTGTTCGCTCTCACTCCTTGATTATTGAATTTGATTTTTGATGGATCGTTGTTGATTTTGATTTTCCTATCGAGATGAATTTTATGGTCTGAGTTACGATATTTTCTGATAACATATGTTGACGGGAATAACAAGGATGGTAAAACGTCTACTTGATTATGGAACCTGTAGTTTATCGCAGCCATATTAGCTGGCATGGCAAAAACATAGAGATCTGACTTCGGATGTACGTATCTTAGTTATGAGATTTGGAATTTCTCGCAGCTATACTAGTCGGCATAGCAAAAATTTCAGACGACATGATTATAGAGGTGCATATCCCAGTTATAGAATCTATTGTTTATCGCAGCCTTGCTTACTGGCATGGCGAGGACTCTGAGTAACATAATTTTGGACAGACGCATATGATTATCAGATTGTATCTTGAGAAGGTTTTTAAACATATCATCTCTATCATACCCTTCTGTTGTTATAAAATTGTATTCCATCATCAAATAACTTAAGAGTAAGGATATTTTAGTTTTGTAGAGCTTATTCATATGTAGCTCTTTCATAGTGTAATGATATGATGACTTGTAGAGTGTCGGTGCCCTAGAGATGATAGTTAGCATTGGTATTAGAATAATAACCCATTATAGATGATTCCCTGTTATTTATAATACTTACCAGTTTTTATATAGGATATTAGTCTGCCTTCAGCCTTGATGATTTATTATTTTCCCTTACCCTTTCTAGTAAGGCACCCATGACCAGAGCCTGTCCTTGAGTATAGTTGTAGCTTCACCTGAGACTGAGAGGTCTATATATCTAGATAGGTTACATATGATATTGGCATATGGGATATGGGTTTGGTTGGTATTTATAGGTCATTGTTGTATAGGGTATTGACATGTTGTTTAGCCTGTAATTGGTCCAGTTTTATATTTTTAGTTGAGTTCTCTTTGTGTTGAGTTCAGTCATGTTTGATCAAACTTTATAGGCAGTGTGCAGACCCTTCACTAGATACCCTGTTCCCTTGGTTCAGACTTGTACAAGTTGTTCACTGTACTCAACATTTCATTACCTACCATATTGTATCATAGATTTTACTGGACCATTGTTCAGACCCCAATTATTGACTCACCAATATAACTATCAACCCCTTATCATATTCTGCATATCTGGAAAGTTAGTATCATGCATATTAGAGGTCTGCACTCATCCTTACCTTCTGGACATGGTGACATATTGCATCTCTTAACATTTTACCTTACTTGATAGCCTTGCAATACCCTTCAGTATAACCTATAGTACCTGTCCTACAGTGGAGTTTAAACTTTTTTTTGGACATGGTTGTTCAGTCCATTTAGGACAGTTGTATACATTGGAGATATAATGTGGGTTGTTAATAAGAGTTCTCCCTTGATTATTTGTTATGTCCCTCTTTCATTGTATTAGGTACGGATGATACCTGTTTAGCCCATCTGTCCAGATACATATCCAAACCCTTTCTTTCATTGTTGGTTCAGTCTTCCAAAGCCTCTACCTGAGCATTTGTTCAATTTTCCCTATGTATGTGTCCTATATATCATTGTCCTATATGTGATTGTTCTGCATCTTCATGTGCAGCCATGCTACACCACTGTTCTGTCCCAACACACCCTACAATATCTAACCCCTTCATTAGAGTGATAGGCATGTGGTAGGGAGTGGGTGTTATCAGACTTGAGTAGAGTTGGGGTGATGAGAGTTAAATATATATAGCTTGTATATATGTAATATATTTTGATTTGGTATATAGCCTGCACTCATTTGCAGTATACTGCCTATTACATTCCCTGCACACCAGTTTGGTTCACTTCTTTCAGACCACTGTCCTACATGTAGTTTAGTAGGTGTCAGTCCAGATAGAGAGGAGATGCTAGGTTTGATCTAAATGCATGTTTCAGTTACCTTGTAGGTTCCTTTCACTTTAACCTTACAAGTTGGACCCTAATGTCCTGTCTTTTTTGCCTTATAAAATTCAGTCTCCTTAGCATCATTTCCTTTTGCCTACATTGATGTTTCAGACCATTCATCCTTAGCCTAATTTCTAAGCATTTGTTCAGTCCCTTATAAGTTTAGTCTACTTTAACCCTTTGATGATCAGTTTTATATATATATATATATATATATATATATATATATATATATATATATATATATATGATATACTTAGGATGTATGTGATGGGTTGTTGTTCTTGAGCTTATGGATATGTGGTATTGGGATTTGTGTGCTTAGCTTATAGCTATTTAGTTATGGGTGACTTGATAGGATTGGGAAGTTAAGAGTTAGTCTATTATAGGATTTTTCCTTTTGCTAATTCTAGTTGCCAACACCTAGATAGCTAGCATAGGTAAAATCCTAAGAAGTTGACCAATTGTTGACCAAGTACTTGGATGTTGACAAATTGACTAGTTGATGACCAATAGTTGACCATTGACTATGTTTGACTTAGTTTGACTGGAGATAGGATTAGAAGTAGGTTGTTGTTGTGTTTGTTGATCATGTTTGATTATTTAGTAACTTGAGACATTGTTTGTGTTAGGTCGGAAACATGGTTTTCTGAGGATATCTCCGACTCGTAGTACCATACGTTTTTGGTGGAGGTGGGAAGCTTAGTCCGCGCTTCATCGGACCCTTCGTGATCAGCAAAAAAGTCGGTGACGTGACATACAAGCTAGACTTGCCACCTACACTAGTGGGTGTCCACAACGTATTCCACGTATCACAGTTGAGACGGTATGTGGCTGACCCTAGCCATGTACTTGACCATTCAGAGATTAAGGTGGGACCTACTCTCAGTTATCCAGAGCAGCCAGTGGAGATTCTGGATCGCCGAGAGAAGGTACTGAGAAACCAGGTGATACCCTTGGTTCACGTCGCATGGAGGCATCATTCTTCAGGAGAGTCTACCTGGAAGCGGGGAGGATGAGATGCGCGAGCGATCCCATATCTTTTTGGACCTTGAGGTATGATTGTCTATCCTTCTCATCAGTTTAGTTTCGTCTTTTAATTTCGAGGACGGAATTATTTTAAGGAGGGTAGGTTTGTCACTACCATATTTAGCATGAGGGTAATTTTGAACTTTTGTAAAAGTTTATTATTTAATAATAGAATTTATGATTTATGAGAATTTTTAATTAATTTAATACTATTTAAAATTGGTGAATTATAATTTTGATGTGTTAGCTAGTGACCCTAGAACTGTTGAGCCTAGAGACTAACCATGACCATGGGACCTAACAATGTGATAGAATGACTATTTACAACTTTTTAGGCTAAGAGTATTTTGGTCATTTTGTGACTTTTGAATTATTTAGAATTTTGATTAATTGGTGAATTTTAGATTATTTAATAATATTTAAATTGATGTATTATGATTTTGGTCATTTTTCATATTTTAATATTTTAGGATAATTTTATATTTTTAATATTGTTTTATTGGATTTGTTTAGTCGTTTGAGTTTCGTCTCGTTCCGACTTGTATTGTGACCCGGGTAGCTTAAACTCTAGATGGGACCCAATATTAGTTAAGCATGTCCCACAAAACCCAACATTTAAGTTAGTTAGTTAGACTAATTTTTATCATGTTAGAATGGTTAATTAGAGACTCAAACTAGATCCTTTTGACCCCAAACTTGAACCTAGTCTAGACTTAACCATATGAGACTAGAAAGGGGCAATTAGGACATTTTTATTAGCCCTAATGGACTCTTTATGCAGCCACCTTTAGGGGAGAATGATTCATTTCATTCATTACAATCTTGCCTCTTTTATTTTCCTTTTGTTCTTCCTAATTTTAGAGAGCCTTCCCTTTGATTTGATCTCCAAATCAAATCATTCTTCACCAAATCTTCCCTCAATCATTCCCATTCTCCAAGGGAAGGGTGCTACTAAGATTGGAAGAGAAGTGCAAGGAGGAGTGTCCACTTTGAGGGATCTTCGTATCGGAGCCGTGTCCTAAAGGATTTTATTGGATTCCACTCCCAATAGGTAAAACCCATCCTCTAAATCGATTTTCTTTGCATATAAATTAGTTTTGAATCGTAGGATCCATCCTCATGCATGTGTCCCCTTTAGATTCAAATTTGAGACCATTTGGAGCTCTCTTGAGGATTTTAGATATGTCTTGTGTCCTACTTGATAGATCCCAAATTAGGACACCCCATACGTATGTATGTATGATAATAGTTTAAATAGATATTTAAATTCAGTTTTAGAATGGTTAGAGAGTGTATTGATCTTAGTTAGGATGGTTAGAATGAGTTTCATTTGGATACCTATGTTGGTATCCAAGTATCTTGGCCTACATGTGTTTCTTTTGTCCAAAATAACTCAAATTTGTCAAATATTCATCCATTTTTATTAACCAAAGTAACTTAGAAATATCATAACTTTTAGCTTAGAACTCTGTTTAATTCCTTTTTTTTAAAAGAACCGTATCGAAGTTAGATTTCCAATATATATTTTAATAAGCCAAAATCATTCTGGAACTTTTTGTAAAATTATTTGAGTGTCAGCTGTCCGAAAGACAAACACGTTTTGGTGTTTTGCGATTCGGGAGCTTTCGGACACGAAAATACGATCCTTTGAAGTTTCGGAAAGCTAACACGAAGGCTACAACATACTTTAATCCTAAAATTTAGTAAAGCCCAATTGGTACAATATTGATTTTAAGTAAAAGAGTGACTATACGACATAGGCATTTTGTGTAACCTATGAGCCTATGTAGCATGGATATTAAATGAATGTAGAGTATGTAATGCAATATTTAGATGAATGAATAATGATATATGATATGTATCCTCTTTACATTAATGTATATATATGGTTGAATGCAGCATGTAGGAATACAATCAATGTAATGTATGTAAGCAATGCATAAATGCATGAATGAAAGAATGATATACAATGTATGCAAAAGTATATAATGAATGCTAGACATGAATGCAAGGTATACATGTAATGATAGATATGAATGCATAATGTATACATAATGAATACAATATATAATGATAGCATGTATGGTAATGTAGAATATATGACAAGCATGTATATGTCCACTGTTTTTTCTTTTCTTACATTTTCCTTCTTTCCTTTCCATTTTAGTTTTTCTCCTTTTTTCCCTTCTATTTTTACATGTTGTATACAATGTATATAATGTATAAAAGTATATATAGTGATAACATGAATGAATGAATGTATAAATGCATGAATGAATGTCATATATGAATGAATGAATGAATCAAAGTATAAGTAAAATATAATGCATTGTAAGAATGTTAAATATATAATGTAAAAGTATGTATGTAAATGTGCATGAATTATATATCTATGTAACTATAAATATGCATGATGTAACATATGCCTATATATATAAATATGTATGTAATGTGGATATGCATGTATATATGAAGGTATGTTTTATATAGTATCTATTTTATATTATGTATTTGTGGTTCACATTGCCTTGTGATTTTGTGTTAGTGCTAGCCTAGGCTTGGTTAGGCCTAGTGAGACATGTTTGGGCTAGGACTTGACCTAGTTTGACTAGTATGGTTGACTAGTTGACCAAGTGTTGACTTTAGTCTAGTTTGACCTAGACAGCATGTAGATACATTGTAGCAGTCTATTTTACTATTTTGGACATGTAGTGACTTGTACTGTTCTATAGGAGCCAGACACCACTCCTCGACAGTATATTCTCTTCAGATATTCAGGATACCGGCGAGTACATTCTCTGACATTTATATCTTGTTATGATTATATTCCTGCTTTAGATTACTTTACTTGATGCTGACACGTTGGTAACACGGATTAGTACTATATGATCTTTTCATGAGATGTTATCCCCCTCGGGAGCATCAGATACTCATGTCTCGTGTGTTTCACTTACATCATGTATCTCATGCTCTATTATCATGAATCTTCATGTATCAGCTTGTGATTCTGTACTCTCATGAATCACAGAGCCATCACGAATCTATTCATGAATCACCCTTGAATCACCCTTTTGGGACGTAGTATAGTATGAATCTTAACACTTGACTGGATCCTTGTGTATTGATTGGGGATGGGGAGTAGAAACTAAGCATGTGATAATTCAAAGTAGTATAGTCATGAATCACCTCTTTAGTATAGTCATGAATCACCCTCCAGCTGTTCACATGTTCATCTTTTACTCTGAATACTAGCACTAATTAGTTCTCTTATATATTGTAGCTATTTACTTACAGTCTCTCTTTTACATTATGTTGTTCTTCAGTTTCATGTATCTTACTCTCTAGCATGATTATATTTCTTAACTGTTATGATTTGTTAAGATGTATTGTGCTCGCTCCTGTCCTGACTGGACCTGTTAAAATTTTACAGAGGATGATGAGAACCTTGTACCACTTACCATGGGACTACCCTAGGATTGTTGTGACTTGGATCTCCAGCAGGATCCATTAGCAGTGGATGACACACCATTAGTTTAGATTAGTGATTTTCAATTGTACTTATTTTCACTCTGGATTACTGTATTGAGATTTGAGATATTTTCTAGATTGTGATATCTTAGACACTTAGACTTCTATCTGTTGTATCTCCTTCTATATGTTGTATCTCCTTGTGGATTCATTTCATATCTATCTATCTTATGTATTCTACCTTAGATGTGATTGAGACTGTATTCTGCTATGTCACCTCATTCGGAGTGTATATACTGTACATGTAGCTTATATTGTTAGATAATTGACCTAGGACACGTTCTACCGTCGACACTGCGGCGTAGGCTGGACATACCCACTTCGCGTGCCATTACTCTAGGGTGTCGGGTCGTGACACAGAAAAATATATTTACTCCCCTATTTGATACACACATTCTTGAATAACGTTTACCTCAAAACCAACGAGGTAACCACTTGGTGAAATTTGTAATACCATTGACGAGAAGCTTGCTTGAGTCCATAAATGGATTTTGTCAATTTACAAAACATATTCTTCGGATATCCCGACACAAAGTTTTTTGGCTGCACCATATAAATAGTTTCGTCAATGTTTCCATTAAGAAACGCCGTTTTAACATCCATTTGATGTAACTCATGATCAAAATGTGCAACAAGTGCCATGATTGTTCTAAAGAGTCTTTCATAGAAATCAGAGAGAGTCTCTTTAAAATCAATCCCTTTCTTTTGAGTAAAGCTTTATCTACAAGACGTGCTTTATACCTCTCCATATTACCCTTCGAATCCTTCTTGGTTTTAAATATCTATTTACAGCCAATGGGCTTCGCATCTTTTGGTAATGGGACAAGTTTCAAATTTTATTGTCTTGCATGGACTTATACTCCTCATTCATTGCATCCATCCACTTTTGAGAATTGGAACTTTCCATGGCCTGACGGAAGTTGATTGGATCATCTTCCAATATTCTATGGTATTCCTCATGTTCCTGGAGGAATATGATAAAATTATCCGAAATTGCATTTCTCCTTTCTCTGATGGACCCTCTTAATGGCACCGGTTTTTGAGGTTGTTGAGTTTGTTCCTCAGGAACAACTACCTCATCTTGAATGGGGGGTGCCTATATGTTGTCTTGTTGAGTTAGCTCAACATCGACTTGTAGAGATAATTCGACATTGTTTTGTGATGCTCCGAATTCCCTTCTTGATCAATGACAGGTACAAAAACCTGCACATCGTCAAAAGTGATAGTAGAAATTGTAACCAATTCCTCCTCAAGACAATGTCCTTAACTTTATTTCTTCTTCCAAACTCAACATCCTTAAAAATATAGCAATTTTCGTCTAAAAAATTATCCTTTTTGTGGGATCGTAAAATTTATAACCCCTTGATCGCTCCGCATAGCCAATAAAGTAGTTATTTACAGTTTTGGGGTCCAATTTCTTTTCATATGGCCTATAAGGTCTTGCCTCAGCTGGACAACCCCAAACATGTAAATGCTTTAAACTAGGCTTTCTGCATATCCAAAGCTCATAAGGTGTTTTTCAGCCATTTTAGTTGCACTCTATTCAGAATGTAAGATGATATTTTAAGTGCTTCACCCCAGAGTGACTCTGGTAAGGTAGAATGACTAATCATAGTCCTCATCATATCCTTAAGATCCTATTTCGTCTTTCAGCTACACCATTCATGCTAGGTGATCCTGGCATGGTGTATTGTGGGACGATTCCACATTCCTTTAGAATTTAGCAAACGGTCCTGGACGTTGTTCACCTGATACATCAGATCTATCGTAGTATTCTCCACCGCGACCAGACGTGACGACTTTTATTCTTTTCTGTTGAGTTGGTTCTCAACTTCAGCTTTAAATGATTTGAACACGTCCAAAGACTGTGATTGATCATGAATGAGATATAGTATCGTCTATGAATGATATAAAATATTCTCATTCCAAGAAGCCGAAGGGAATGGTCTACAATATCCGTATGTATCAATTCTAAGACTTCTGTAGACCTATTGGCACCTAATCTCTTTGTTTTGGTCTATTTTTTCTTTACACATTCAAACAGACATTAAATTCTATAAAATCAAAAATCCAAAATCCTATCAGACACAAGTCGTTCAACTCTATTTCTACAGATGTGACCTAATCGCTTATGTCATAATGAGGCTGAATTTTTATTATTAATTTTGCGTTTGTACCACGTGACTCCACATGCAAGGTTTTATTATAAGATGCAATAGTTTTAAGTGAATATAGGTTATCATAAACATTAAGGAACCATTACCAACAATATTTGAATTTAAAGATAAACTAAACTTATTGTTTCCAATGAACAATTAACCAGATTTGTCCAGTAAGGAAACTGAAACTAAATTCAGTCTAAAAGATGGTACAATAAAATGTCTATCAAATCCAAATAATAACATGTTCCTAGTAATACCTAAAATGTCCTATTACTTCCACTTCTACCGACTTGTCGTTACCTACATATATGTATCTTTTACCATCAATTGGTTTTTGGTAGCTCAGACAACTTTGTCTAGAAACACTAATGTCGGTAGTAGCACCAGACCATGTGTTTCTAGGTACTGAAACTAAATTATCCTCAGAATAGACCAAATTTAGAAATATACTTTTTTTTATACGCCATGCGTGGTACTTTGTACATTTCTTTTTTATGTGTCATGGCTTATCACAAAAGGAACAACCCTTAGTTTTATTTTGTTATTTTTTTTGAGCTGGACCCTTAGCAGCTCTGTATTCATTTTCTTTTTGCCTTAAAGTTTATCCTATTAAATATGGAAATTGAATTCGTATTGGCAGATATTGTAGCAACATTTCTGTAAGAGAACAAAACAACAAAGACATGCTCTAATTAATAACTAAAGAATAAAACATAGTCAAACAAATTCAAATAATGGTGAACCCCATCTCAAGATACCTAGTACACATTAATATCAAGTCTTTGGACATTAATATTAACTACAAGTGGTACTCTTGTGTAATGATCAAACGTTGACAATAAGTCATGTCAAATAATAAGCCTATCTTTGGATCGGGTTATTATTACATGTAAATCTTATAATTGACACAGATTTATCACCACAAGTATGTGTGTAATTTGGCCAAGTATTAACCTTCCTTTGGACCGGGTAATACTCACATGAATGTACACACACAAATATCCACATCTCTTATAGATTATCTATCCAAAAGAGGTCACTTTGGTGACATCTTGTTTCAGTGTGTCTATTTAGAATGTTAGACAACTATTGCTAGCTATAGAAAAAGCACAAAAAATTTGAATGTTGACTTAATTTTACAAAAATAAATCATGTCCAAATCCTTATGTACATGCATATTTAAATTAAATAATCATAAATTCTTATATAAATGTATATTTTAAATTAAATAATCAATAATCAACAAATTAGATTCTGCTTAATATATGCATCAAAAGATTATATCAAATAATCTATAAGGATTACTTGAAGTAAAATAATCTACCAAAGACAAAATCCTAATTTTAACTTAAAAAAACAATGATATGTCTTTTAAGATATCTCCTTTAATCATATGCATGTAAATTTCTTTATATGATTTAAATCACAAATTAAATCACTTTAAATAAAAGAACATTCAAATATCTTTTAACATAAATAAACAATAAAATTGGTCTGAGGAACATGCATCCAAAAAAAAATACTGCTTTAGTTCTGTTAAGTAATGCACTGTTGAGATGGCGAGTTGGTCTAAGGCGCCAGATTAAGGTTCTAGTCCGAAAGGGTGTGGGTTCAAATCCCACTCTAAAAAAAAGCTCTTTTTTTTTGGAACTGGAACTTTAAATCAAAGTAGCCAATTGACCGAAAAACAAAAACGGAAGTATCCACAAAGTGCAGACAGTTGGTATTTCTGAATCCTCAACCATCATAAAAAACAATGATGTTATTTATATTAAAAATCAATAGTATGCAAAAGGAGATCTAAACTGGTGGATCAAAACAACAAAATAAATTATCCAACAATTAAAACCCTAAAATAAATTATAAATGAAACAATTTAGGGTTCCTGAACAACAACAAAAATCGATTCTGAAACTTCGACCTCATAATCAAACTTGGAGGCTTTGATACCACTTGTTATAAATTATTGCATATTGATTCATGAGATGAAAAACAAAATAAATGCGGAAGCATACCTAAATCCATTGATTGGCTTAATGGATCTTGAAACAGACGTCTCTTTATGGGGTTCGATCTTCCAAC
>JANAVB010017998.1:11753964-11766464 GCA_029216955.1 Iris pallida
TTTGATTCATATCTGTCAAAATTCACAGTATCGATCTCTTTGCAAATTTGCCAATTACTTAGTACATGTTCGTCAGATCGAGACGAAACTTGCGCCAACAGGACCGTATTATTTTTCTGGTCATGTATGCCAAGTTTGGTCCGATTCTGAGACAGTTTATCGGATCGTCGTTTTGCGGGCCCTACGATCCGATTCAACGGGCGATTTTGTGCACGGTCCATCGGAATCCAAAACTGGACATACCGTTGGGTTCGTGTCACACCCCAGAACTAGAATACTGGAGAGCGGGGGCGTACATTGCCAGCTACGTATATTGAAGTACAACCCACCTCGCTATACGGTCACGGCTGTCTAGATACATGAGGGTTTAACTACAAGCCATCAGTCTCCTATGGTCATAAACAAGCCTATTGTCTCAATCTCAAGCAAGGAATAACAGTTACAAGATGTCAGAGCACCAAATATACAATAGTAAGGCATCCCATTCATTAATTATTCGGATGATCATGAAGCTAGTCGTACAAAATGTCAAGACTAGCAAGAGTTCTGGTCATACATGATCAACCTTAGGATTTTTCAATCATGTTACATCCCGTAGGCAGACAGTAAATAAAGGTGCAATACGAGCTAACACGTGCTCGCCGGCTAAACGCCTCAAAAGAATAATTTTACAATAAAGTGGAAGGACAAAAAAATCTACTCGTTGTCAGGGTTACGCCTGGTGGTCACCATCTGGCTGGAAGGTAGGTAGATCCTCTGGTGCTGCTCCGATATCTGGCCACACAAAATCAGCTGGGTCAGACCCCAGAAAGAGCAAGTGCCACAAAGGAGGCTTCACTTAGAAACTAAAACCAGCATACCACAAATGAATAATAATAGATGATTATAAACGAAACAAATAATAATAAGGATAACAATAATAAATTGAGTACGAGGAAACCATTCAAGTAGCCAGGTCACAACCCTTAAACCAAACAAGGATCGGGGTTGTAACCCTTCACCTGAATAGAAATCCATCTCAACTACTTGTTGGTAAGCAAGATCATAGGGTAAAATAAGTCAATAAGCGAAGAGAGGACACAAAACTGCTCCGGGGGCCAGGTTACAACCCTTAAACCAAACAAGGACCGGGGTTGTAATCCTTCGCCTGAACAGAAATGGACCCCCGATCGTTATTGTTAAGGCCAGTATAAATAATCATGCTATCGAAGTAAAATAAAATATGACGAGCATGAGATGGGGAGCAATAAGACAATAAACGAAGAGAGGACATAGAACTGCTTCGGGAGCCAGGTTACAACCCTTAAACCAAACAAGGACCGGGGTTGTAACCCTTCGCCTGAACAGAACTGGTCCCCTGATCATTATTGTTAAGGCAAGCATAAATAATCATGTCTTGTCATAATCTTGCACAGGATCAAGACAAGTCGAAGCTGGGCTAGACTTCATTCAATCAATCATGGCCAATCAAAGAGTACGGCTTGATACTTTAACTAACTAGGATTATCACAGGCCTAGTTACTAGCAAATACAATGAGATTATCCCAACAGCCACAAGCCCTGCAGACCATCCAGGTTATCCAGGTCGAATGTCCGTTTATGAAGGGTGCAACACGTGACTGTGTGCTGAAAATGTGCCCTACTCGTCGGTAGGCTACAAGTCCACTTAGTGCGCCCAGATAACGGGATTGCCTGTAGCTGAGAAATCTCTTCATGACTACTGAATTATTCTAGTTTATTAGCCTTAGTCAATTTTTGTAGGTATCCCTGACCATGGTACTCAGGGAGCCTCATCCTAGACATGATGCAAGATAGTACTGGTTTATTTGTACTAACATAATCGTCCACGGTGTCCAGGTAATTCATACTTGTCATGACATGCTAGCCGTCGCAACAGCCTTTGATATATATATATATATATATATATATATATATATATATATATATATATATATATATATATATATATATATATATAATGTCATGTTCAGTGTCAGGAGTGCGCCATGACGGGCCACTATCGCGTCATGTCATTCGTCAAAAGTGCACCATAATGGGTCACCATCGTGTCATGGAACATATTTAAAATTAACATTTAACTTGGTATAAGCATATATGCAATAACTAAATATAAACAGGATGCAAGAGCTGTGGAAAAATCATGTGGCTCAGGGGAGACGGGGCATAACTTCCACATACGAACTCCAAATAAGGTGCTCCAAAGATATTCGGAGAGGCAAGACAAAGATCTAAAACTTTCATGTTTTAAGTTTTTTCGAAATTTTGGCTAGAAAATAGCTAAACTTGGCAAAAACAGTCATCCTGTGCACTTTTTATGCCAAAAATTCAATTCTGCGTAAGATATGCAAAAGGGAATGGTTTTAGCGTAAAATTTTACATTCTGGATACTATCCAGCGTAAAATACGCATAAACAGGGTTCCCTGCGTAAAATTTTACATTCTGGATACTATCTAGCATAAAATACGCATAAACAGGGTTTCCTGCGTAAAATTTCACATTCTCGATACTATCCAGCATAAAATACGCAATATCAGGGTTCCATGCGTAAAATTTCACTCAGCCGACATAAAAAATTCAGAAAACTTATTTTGGCTATAAAAACTTCATTTTAACTCGAGATGAGGTGAATCAAAAACCAAATTCATACGAAATTTCGTGCTCTTACTCATGAAACTATTAGTTTTCGAAAATAACAAGCTTTAGTAGATCAAAACCAAGAAAACTCTATGAACTCATGAAACCCTAAGGTTATAATGTAGATCTAGAAGAATCTATCCATAAAAATCAAAAACTCCAAGTTCTAAAGAGGCTTATAATCATGTAAAGAAGAGAATGGAACAATAAAACTTGAGATCCATCATAAAGCAAGTTGCACTTGCCTAGGGCTCTTGGGTGTAGGTGGAGAGGAGTAAATGAAGAAGAAGAAGAGTTATTGAAGTGATAATGAGGAGAGAGAAGAGAGTGGGATTAATAAATGGTGAGGGTGGGGCTAGGTAGGGTTCTCCCCTTGGTTTATGATGAACCAATAAGCAAGCCAAGCCGAACCAAGCTAACCCAAACAAGCCGAACCAAGCCAGGAGACATGTAATACGAGCCAGATTACGTACACGTATTCCAAAATACGTAATACGAACTATAGGCATCACAACTCTACCCACCTTAAAAGAATTTCGTCCTCGAAATTTAATCAAGAGGCTAGAGGTGCAAGGACAAGCTATATTCAAGCAATCTACCATACAATCATTCATTTCAGCAAGGAATTTCGAGCGTAAGGCATAAGAAAGACATTATACCTTACGAGTCAAATAGGTCGGGATATCGCGATCGGATATCATCCTCACGCTTCCATGTTGACTCACTCAAAGAGTAATGACCCCAAGCAACTCGGACTAACTTGATAGTCTTGTTCTTGAGTATCTTCTCTCTCGGGTCCAATATGGACATGGGCCTTTTCTCATACGAAAGGTTGGTACCAACAACCAATTCCGAATGATCCAGGATATGACTCGGGTCCGGGATATACCGTCGTAGTTGGGATACATGGAACATGTCATGCACCTCACTCAGAGACGGCGGAAAGAGCGAGACGATATGACACATCTCCTACTCGCTCCAGGATATCGAACGACCCTATATACCTAGGACTAAGCTTTTCCCGTACGTCGAAATGAATGACGCCACGGTTAGGCGAGATCCTAAGGAATACATGGTCGCCGACAAAAAATTCAAGGGGACGCCGATGAGAGTCGGTCCAATGGCGTTGGCGATCTTGTGCAACGCGAAGATGATCTCTAACTCTCCTGACTTCCTCAACTGTCTGAGTGATCATTTCTGGACCAAGCATCTGTCTCTCTCTAACATCGTCCCATGCTAGCGGGGATCTGCACTTCCTGTCATACAGTGTCTCGAACGGTGCCATCTGGATACTGGCTTGGAACTATTATTGTACGAGAACTCCACCAGGTGCAGGTGATCTTCCCACGAACCATCGAAGTCGAGCGTACACGATATCAATATATCCTCAAGAGTCTGGATCGTGCGCTCCGACCGACCATCTGTCTGCGGGTGATAAGCTGAGCTGAACTGGAGGTGAGTTCCCAAATTCTCTTGCAGACTACGCCAAAAGTGCGACGTGAATCTTGAATCTCTGTCCGAGGTGATACTGACTGGTACACCGTGAAGTCGGATGATCTGTCTGAGGTACATCTCTGCTAGCTGAGCCGTCGACTGACCAACTCTGAATGGGAGAAAGTGAGCCACCTTCGTGAGCCGATCAACTATAACCCAAATAGCATCTCTACCGGCCGGGGACCTAGGTAATCCAGTCATGAAATCCATGGTTTTATGCTTCCACTTCTATTCTGGAATCGATAAGGGTTGAAGAAGTCCAGCTGGCCTCTGATGTTCAGCCTTGACTTATTGGCAAACCAAACACCGAGAGACAAACCGAGCTATCTCCCTCTTCATGCCATTCCACCAAAAGTACTGACGGATATCTCGGTATATCTTCGTGCCACCGGGATGAATCGAATACTGAGAACTGTGAGCTTCGGTCATGACCTCCTGTCTGATATCTCTACTGGGTACGCAAAGACACTTACCATATCGAAGTGTACCGTCTTCGTGAATGCATAATTCTGGTCTTCGCCCTGCTACACATTCTATCCTAAGCCGCTGAAGCTTAGAATCTGATGACTGAGCTATCTTGATTCTCTCAACTATACTGGACTGAACTTGCATGCTGGCCATCAATGCCACATTGGTAGGAAGGACAACTTCTATACCCATCTTCTGAAGATCTACTAACAACTCTGGTTGCGCTGTTAGAAAATAAACTCCGGCTCTCATGCTCAACGCATCCGCAACAGCATTGGCTTTCCCAGGATGATACTGCAGGTTGACATCATAATCCACAAGCAGCTCTAGCCATCTCCTCTGACGCATGTTAAGATCCTTCTGAGTGAACACATACTTCAGGCTCTTGTGATCGGTGAAAATCTCTACCCTATCTCCATACAAATAGTGTCTCCAAAGCTTTAGTACAAACACCACGGCTGCCAGCTTCAAGTCGTGGGTTGGGTAATTCCTTTCATGATCACGAAGTTGTCGTGACGCATAAGCTATTACCTTCCCATGTTGCATCAAAACACATCCTAAACCTCGGCCTGAAGCATCACAATACACTGAGAATCCTCCGGTCCCATCTGGAAGTGTGAGAATGGGTACCGTCATCAAGCCTCGCTTCAACTTCTCAAAAGAATCCTAACATTCTGCTGTCCAAGCAAACAGCACATCCTTGCGGGTCAACTGCGTCAGTGGTGCTGAAATCCGAGCAAAGTCTGAAACAAATTGTCGGTAGTAGCCGGCCAATCCAAGAAAACTGCGAACTTCTGCAACTGTGCTGGGCACTGGCCACGTTTCGATAGCCACGATCTTTTGGGAATCCACTTCTAGTCCTCCTCTGGTGATGATATGGCCCAAGCACGAAATGCGATCGAGCCAGAACTGGCATTTACTGAACTTGGCATACAACTTGTGTTTTCGAAGAATCTGGAGGACAACTCTGAGATGCTACTCATGCTCCACTTCACTCTTACTGTAGACCAGGATGTCGTCTATGAACACAATCACGAACTGATCCAAATAAGGCATGAAGATGCGATTCATGAGGTCCATGAATACAGTTGGTGCATTGGTTGCTCCAAATGGCATCACAAGGAACTCCCAATGCCCATATCTAGACCTGAAAGCTGTCTTCGGGATGTCCTGCTCTCTGACTCTGATCTGATGATATCCTGAGTGCAAGTCGATCTTCAAGAATACTGCTGCCCCCTTGAGTTGATCAAACAAGTCATCTATCCTCGGGAGAGGGTATCTGTTCTTGATTGTCACTGAGTTCAAGGTACGATAGTCAACACAAAATCTTGACGTACCATCCTTTTTTTCACAAGAAGCATCGGGGCTCCCCAAGGCGATCCACTAGCATGAATGAATCCCCTGGTCCTGAGTTCTTCTATCATTTTATATAATATCTCCAATTCTGACGGCGTTATCGTGTAGACTCTCTCTGACACAGGTGCGGTCCCGGGGATCAAGTCTATGGTGAACTCAATCTCTCGCTCTGGCGGTATTCCTGGAAGCTCTTCTTGGAAAACATCTGAAAACTCCTCGATGATTCGGGGTAACTGCACTGCTGCTACTGCCATCCGTAATACGGGAGTAGAAGGTTCAACTTTGCCTCGGGAAAAGGAAAACTCCGGCTCGCCTGGGATGCTAAAAATAATCCTGCCAATATGGCAATCTATCCTGGCATACTGGTCCCTCAACCAATCCATCCCTAAGACCATATCATAATCGGCCATCGGGAATTCTATCAACCTAGCGGGAAACTCTCTACCGCTAACTACGACCCGACACGAGAAAAACACTCTATCTACTCCCACAAGACCGTTACCAGTAAGTATAATGAGCCTTACTGATAATGACTCGGGCTCCAGTCCTATCTGTGTCACGAATCGTACAGACATAAATGAATACGATGCACCAGAGTCAAATAATACTGAAGCCGGAAAGGTGTTGACGAGAATAGTACCTGCCACTACCTCACCTGGCGCCACTCCTTCTTCTTCCATGGTTAAAGCCAACACTTGTCCTTGTCCTCTGGGTGCCGGCCCCTTCTGCTGAAAATTCCTCTGTCTGCTCTGGATCAGGGCTTGGGCTTGGGCATACTGCTGCAGTCTCTGCTGCTGGAATGCCTGGGCCTGCGTCGACAATGGCCTCGGGAACGGGTACTGCAGCTGCTGCTGCTGCTGGACTGGTGCTGGTCCTCTAACTGAAGGACTAGAGAAAGCTGATGATGAACTCCCCTTGTTCGGGCAGTTCCCAGCCTTGTGGTCTGGGGCACCACAAACCAAGCACAAACCCTGTGCTCTGCGACACTCTGATACCACATACCCCAGCTTCCCGCAGTGTGAACATCCCACTGTAGAAGACTGCTTCTGCTTCTGCTGCTGAGGGTACGTCGGGGTGGAATGCTGAACAGACGTCACTGAGGCCGCCCGCCTCGGAGCTACAACGGTCAAAGCCCTGGCTGCCGGGGCTGGTGCTGATGAATGGTTCATCTGACCGTGGGATCGCTTTCGACCTCCGGTCCTATCCACGATCCTCTGGAAGGTATACTCATGCCTCCTAGCTTCTCTTAATACTACATTAAAAGTCTGATGCTCAAACTGCTCTACTGCCAATAAAATCTCCAGGTGAAGTCCCTGCTGGAACAGCTGGGCCCTATCGAACTCGGTCGCTACCAAGGTGGGAGCAAACCGACTGAGTCTTGAAAACTCAGCCGCATATCCGTCGACCGTCCTGCCCATCTGCTTCAGATTGGTGAACCTCGTCTGTAGATCGTATCGAGCTACAGCATCGAAATACTTGGTCTGGAATCTCTCTGAATACCTCCCAAACAATGGGTACCAATAATCCAACGGCCTGCGCCGTCTACCAGCTGCGAGCAAGATCCAATAACTGCAGGCGCACTACGGCCACCTTCTCGGCTTCTGGAGTCCTGGCTGCTTCTAGAATTACCTCTGTGTCCTGAAGCCAAGCATCAGCAGCGATAGCATCTTCACTGCTGTCGAAGAATGGAGGATTCAAGCGCTTAAAGCTGTTGGCCGCGCTGTTACCCTGATGACCTCCTCTGGTCAAAGCATCTGCCACCGCATGGTGCAAGACATCTCCTCGACGATCCTGGAAAGCTAATAATGACCTGATAAGACCCACTAAAGTGCCATAATCAGGTTCTGCAGGCTGGACGGGCTGAACGGGTGGCTCTCCTCCAGTAGGTACGACTCTGGAGGCTACTCCTGAATGCTGGGCTTAATCTCCAGGTTGCTGCTGGTCCGCGGGAGGTGCTCCGCCTTGCTGATCGGCAGGTCCAGGAACAATGTCGCTGAAAAAGACGACATAGGGAACAATAAAGAAGGACCATGATAGATCAATGATACAAGCATGTGATCAGGTCAAGATTACAGGGATTCAGAAGATACGAGCAGAGATCAAGGGCGAGTACTGATTGAGACATCTATTCGGTAAACCCTCACATATCTTGATTTACAAGACCTGCATGGGCCACCACTTAAACCATGTCACGTCCCAGAACCAGAATACTGGAGAGCGGGGGCGTACATAGCCAGCTACGTATATTGAAGTGCAATCCACCTCGCTATACGGTCACGGCTGTCTAGATATATGAGGGTTTAATCACAAGCCATCAGTCTCCTATGGTCATAAACAAGTTTATTGTCTCAATCTCAAGCAAGGAATAACAGTTACAAGATGTCAGAGCACCAAATATACAATAGTAAGGCGTCTCATACATTACATATTCGGATGATCATGAAGCTAGTCGTACAAAATGTCAAGACTAGAAAGAGTTCTGGTCATACATGATCAACATTAGGATTTGTCAATCATGTTATAGCTCGTAGGCAGATAGTAAATAAAGGTGCAATACGAGCTAACACGTGCTCGCCGGCTAAACGCCTCAAAAGAATAATTTTATAATAAAGTGGGAGGACAAAAGAAATCCACTCGTTGCCAGGGTTACGTCTGGTGGTCACCATCTGGCTGAAGGTAGATAGATTCTCTGGTGCTGCTCCGATATCTGGCCATACAAAACTAGCTGGGTCAGACCCCAGAAAGAGCAAATGCTACAAAGGAGGCTTCATTTGGGAACTAAAACCAGCATACCACAAATGAATAATAATAGATGATTACAAAGAAAACAGATAATAATAAGGATAACAATAATAAATTGAGTACGAGAAAACCATTCAAGTAGCCAGGTCACAACCCTTAAACCAAACAAGGACCGAGGTTGTAACCCTTCACCTGAATAGAAATCCGTCTCAACTACTTGTTGGTAAGCAAGATCATAGGGTGAAATAAGTCAATAAGCGAAGAGAGGACACAGAACTGCTCCGGGGGCTAGGTTACAACTCTTAAACCGAACAAGGACCGGGGTTGTAACCCTTCGCCTGAACAGAACTGGACCCCCGATCGTTATTGTTAAGGCCAGTATAAATAATTATGCTACTGAAGTAAAATAAAACATGATGAGCATGACATGGGGAGCAATAAGACAATAAACGAAGAGAGGATACAGAACTGCTCCGGGAGCCAGGTTACAACCGTTAAACCAAACAAGGACCGGGGTTGTAACCCTTCGCCTGAACAGAACTGGTCCCCTGATCATTATTGTTAAGGCAAGCATAAATAATCATGTCTTGTCATAATCTTGCACAGGATCAGGATAAGTCGAAGCTGGGCTAGACTTCATTCAATCAATCACGGCCAAGCAAAGAGTACGGCTTGATACTTTAACTAACTAGGGTTATCACAGGCCTAGTTACTAGCAAATGCAATGAGATTATCCCAACAGCCACAAGCCCTGCAGACCATCCAGGTTATCCAGGTCGAATGTCCGTTTATGAAGGGTGCAACACGAGACTGTGTGCTGAAAATGTGCCCTACTCGTCGGTAGGCTTCAAGTCCACTTAGTGCGTCCAGATAACGGGATTACCTGTAGCCAAGAAATCTCTTCATGACTACTGAATTATTCTAGTTTATTAGCCTTAGTCAATTTTTGTAGGTATCCCTGACCGTGGTACTCAGGGAGTCTCATCCTAGACATGATGCAAGACAGTACTGGTTTATTTGTACAAACACAATCGCCCACGGTGTCCAGGTCATTCATACTTGTCATGACATGCTAGCCGTCGCAACACCCTTCGATATATATGTATCAGTCATGTTCACTGTCAGGAGTACGCCACGACGGGCCACTATCGCGTCATGTCATTCGTCAAAAGTGCACCACAACGGGTCACCATCGTGTCATGGAACATATTTAAAATTAACATTTAACCTGGTATAAGCATATATGCAATAACTAAATATAAACAGTGTGTAAGAGCTGTGGAGGAATCATACGGCTCAGAGGAGACGGGGCATAACTTCTACATATGAACTCCAAATAAGGTGCTCCAAAGATATTCGGAGAGGCAAGACAAAGATCTAAAACTTTCATGTTTTAAGTTTTTCGAAATTCTGGCTAGAAAATTGCTAAACTTGGCAAAAACAGTCATTCTGTGCACTTTTTATGCCAAAAATTCAATTATGCGTAAGATACGCAAAAGGGAAGGGTTCCAGCATAAAAGTTTATATTCTGGATACTATCCAGCGTAAAATACGTATAAACAGGTTTCCCTGCATAAAATTTTACATTCTGGATACTATCTAGCGTAAAATACGCATAAACAGGGTTCCCTGCGTAAAATTTCACATTCTGGATACTATCCAGTGTAAAATACGCATACTATCCAGCGTAAAATACGCATAAACAGGGTTCCCTGCGTAAAATTTCACATTCTGGATGCTATCCAGCGTAAAATACGCAATATCAGGGTTCCCTGTGTAAAATTTCACTCAGCCGACATGAAAAATTCAGAAAACTTGTTTTGGCCATAAAAATTTCATTTTAACTCGAAATGAGGTGAATCAAAAACCAAATTCATACGAAATTTCATGCTCTTGCTCATGGAACTATTAGTTTTCAAAAATAACAAGTTTTAGTAGATCAAAACCAAGAAAACTCTATGAACTCATGAAACTCGAAGGTTATAATGTAGATCTAGAAGAATCTATCCATAAAAATCAAAAACTCCAAATTCTAAAGAGGCTTATAATCATGTAAAGAAGAGAATGGAATAATAAAACTTAAGATCCATCATAAAGCAAGTTGCACTTGCCTAGGGCTCTTGGGTGTAGGTGGAGAGGAGTAAATGAAGAAGAAGAAGAGTTATTGAAGTGATAATGAGGAGAGAAAAGAGAGTGGGATTAATAAATGGTGAGGGTGGGGGTAGGTAGGGTTCTCCTCTTGGTTCATGATGAACCAATAAGCAACCCAAGCCGAACCAAGCCAACCCAAACAAGCCGAACCAAGCCAGGAGACATGCAATACGAGCCAGATTACGTACACGTATTCCAAAATACGTAATACGAACTATAGGCATCATAGTTCGTATCATCAAAACAAATTTGTAGACATATAGTTTGACGACTTTAGAGATCATTGACTCTGACACGCTTTTCGGTGCAAAGTTGGTCCAACGACGGACATCGTTTTGGTCCAAAATTACCGTTTTGCTCCTATGTCCAGAATTGGACTTAAGGATAGGCAATCCTAGCTAATTTGACTATTCTAAAAATGTTGGTAATGTCTGTTTCAACTTTCGGACACAGCTATGAGAATTGGACTTTATGGCTTACTAGTTGACGGTATATTGTTAGTTCTTCGTGCTACCACCAGGTAAGATACCTTGCATGTCTCTACAGTTTATTGCATGTTTATAGATCTGTTTTATCATGTTATTATTTTAGTTCTTTAGTCGATTTGATTTTTATGTTCTTTATACCATGTTCACCAGTTGATTGGCTTGCTTGTATATCCCTTTCGTGACTTGATAGTGTAGTTATACTGGACTTGTTCACATCATAGTTCATGCTAGAGTGGTCCTTATCTGTGTCTTGACTGAGTTGTACCTTGTCTCACCAGTACCTTGCTTGAGTCGTGTCATAGAACAAGTACGTGTAGTTGAACTGCTAAATCTTTGTTATCGTTTTTTCTATCAGAGAGTCCACACTCGGGACGAGGGTTGACCAGTTGCACCAGAGAGTCCTGTCATAACTCGTACCTGCTTTTCGGATATGAGACGTGTCCAAGCCAGCCTCCGTCGCAGAGTCGGTGATAGAACGCTGTCAAGCCCGCAAGAAATAATAGCTCAAAATAAACTTTATTGCTCATTCATATTTCTAAATTTATTACAACATTTATAATAATTAAAATTAAAGAAAATACAAAGTTCTCACAATTAATAAAAATGATACAACTGCTATCTATTTCTAGGTTTCTGTCTGCAAGTACACCCATATCTCTATAGGCTAAGTGAAGCCACAGCTAACCTGAAAAATGTTAGTTTTCAGTCAGGAATGGAATGAGTACAATCTCACAACAGAATTAATAAATGACGAAATCCATAAATCTGTAATAATACTGAGATACATGATAAGGGATAAACAGGAAATCATGCGAGTAAAAGCAGGAAGACATGGTACACAAGACAAGTAATGACAAAAAACTGTAATACAGCAAGACTATATCTAACAAGTTATTTGAAATACACTTTCGACATGTAAACGGCTTGGAGGAAAATTTGGCACCCCGCACGTGAATTGTGCGACTGCTATCAGGCAAGAATAGACATTTTAGAGATATTTCTGCGAATGTTTACATGTCTACTAATGTGCTTCCCCGCCCGGCTAGTACCCATGGATTCAACAGGTCACGAACACGATAATAAATTGGTCACGAACAACATGTAAAGAATCTATAACTACTATCTCGTGTAACATCGTGTCAAGA
>JANAVB010017998.1:11771464-11806464 GCA_029216955.1 Iris pallida
TTATTTTCAAATTTCAGATGGCTAGAAGGTCCCAATAGTAGTTTGAGGGTCGAACGGAGAATGCGTAACTCAAGGAAAGGTTCTAGTCACATGGCTGGTCGATGGTAGCTACACTTGTGTATACAACTATCATAACCATGGGGGATACTCTGTATCTATCTACTAATTATGAGCTTTCGTTTTTCCAAATTAGTGAAAGACAAAAATAATAAAGAGTTCGAGAAAGATGTCACTGAATACAATTACGTGATTCAAAGGCGAATGTATAATTCAAGAGGAATTGTCAATACAGTCGCAGATGAGAACCTGGATACCTCTATATCTCAATCCATGTAGGGTAATTAATTGAAGAGCGAACTGAGTGCACTAAGGTTGATCAGACCGTAGTACATCGATTCTGATTAGATAATATGTTAGTGGGCGTCCCCAATAAACATATGTCTTGAATCAAGCTCGATAAAAGAGCAAGCTTGCAAAACTAGGCTGTGATAGCAGCATTGGTCAAGATAATCAAAATACAAGTATGCAAGATTTTTAAAAAGGAGGCACAAGTGGTTCGAGTTTTGTGAGAATCAAAACCTTACCTGGTGTTCTTGCTTATACAGTCTTCCTACTATCTTCTTATCCATAAGGCCTTGGTCGACTAATGGGTTATGGACCTCTAAATTCTATATTCTAGGTAAACCAATTAGTGTCAGTCAATTACCTTGTTAATTGATCACAAGGACCACAGAATGCTAGATTGGAAGACATGCTATCGAACTTACAGAACTTTCACTAGTATTGGCTTTGGATCTTATGGGACACACATGGTATTCTTCTATCCTCTATAGTATCCTAAACTTGTAATCACGTCTGAAGTCATCTTACCGAGAATTATGCCTTGCCCGTATACTCTGGCTGTGGTAAACCTTTGGTTCCGTGGTTCAGATATAATATGCTATCAGATATTCTACCTTATATTGACACAAGGTCTAAAGAGGTCAATGAAGACATAGTTTTAGCAATGTTCAATACCTACGATTCCTTGAAATTTTGATCTATGGGTCGTGACTAGCCAGTGCGCTGCTGGCTAGCCATCGCAGTCGTTAAAACTTCGATTATATCCCTAAGAACTTCAAGGAGCTGCTAGAGATTCAAACTAGTTGACTACGATAGAAAGCGTAAACATCTGCCTATAGGTCTCAGTCCTTAAGGTGAAAGATTGATCGGGAAGGAAATATCGGAAGACAAGGGAAGTAAGAACATCCTAATCTTTATTTCATATGTATTTCATTGGTTGAGGGAAAATCTCGAATCAATCTACCTCGAGATTTGTATGTGAATAACAGAATCAGGAATTATAAACTAATTTCTCACGGCAAAAATAAGATTTTAAATATGCAATTCTGACTTATGATATATGATTATATCTAATAGAGCAAAAGAAAATTGAACAGTTTATCAAGATTAAAGCCTTAATTCTAGGAAAGCCTAACTTACCAAGTGAATAGTAGATCCACATTGGATCATAACGTCATATCCAAAGTAATAGTGTATCTATAGAGATCTGGCAAGCTATCTGAATTTAATAATTCCTTATCTAAACTGCATGGTCTATCAGACAACCTTAACTACCCAACAGTCAATTTGAACAAGGGACTCCTAGTCCTAGTCGTTTTCTTAAATCAGTTTAACTCTAAGTTGTGAATGATTATTCCTAGTTGCAGGCTCGCAGTAGTACGACTGACATCGGTACTACCACGAGTTCGTAATCTTTTGCAAAAACTGACCTGTATGGGTACCACAAAAACTTGCCACGACCCGCACCCATTTTTCGAATACGAGACATGTCCAAGCCAGCCTACGCCGCAGAGTCGGCGGTAGAACGCTGTCAAACCTGCAAGAAATAATAGCTCAAAATAAACTTTATTGCTCATTCACATTTCTAAATTTATTACAACATTTATAATAATTAAAATTAAAGAAACTACAAAGTTTTCACAATTAATGAAAATGATACAACTGATATCTATTTTTAGGTTTCTGTCTGTAATTACACCCGTATCTCTCAAGGCTAAGTGAAGCCACAGCTAACCTGAAAAATGTTGGTTTCCAGTCAGGAATGGAACGAGTACAATCTCACAACAGAATCAATAAATGACGAAATCCATAAATCTGTAATAATACTGAGATACATGATAAGGGATAAACAGGGAATTATGGTAGAAATCATGCAAGTAAAAGTAGGGATACATGGTACACAAGATAAGCAATGACAAGAAACTGTAATACAGCAAGACTATATCTAACAAGTGATTTGAAATACACTTTCGACATGTAAATGGCTAGGGGATAAATCCGGCACCCCGCACGTGAATTGTACGACTGCTATAAGGCAAGAATAGACATTTTGAAAATATTTCTGGATATGTTTACATATCTACTAATGTATTTCCCCGCCCGGCTAGTACCTATGGATTCAAACAGGTCACGAACACGATAATAAATTGGTCACGAACAACATGTAAAGAATCCATAACTACTATCTCGTGTAACATCGTGTCAAGAACCAATGGAATATCAATGTAAAACACTACTACATACATGATTCATAGAGATAATCAGATATAAAAACTATCAGAGATGTACTCGCCTGAGGTCCTGTGCTGGTGAAACCGATAACACTATACCACTCAAGGAGCCACAATCAGTCAACACATGCAGAAGTCTCCGAATGCTGAAATAAATATTACCAACATTTTTAGAATAGTCAAATTAGCTAGAATTGCCTGTACTTAAGTCCAATTTTGGACACAGAGGCAAAACGGTAATTTCGGGTCAAAACGGAGTCCGCCGTTGGACCCGCTTTCCACCGAAAAGTATGCCAAACTCTATGGTCTCTAAAGTCATCAAACTATATGTCAACAGGTCCAATTTTTCGATACGAACTCAACCGTATGTCCAAAGTTGGATTCCGGCGGGCCGTGCACAAAATCGCCCGTTGAATCGGATCGTGGGGCCCGCAAAACGGCGATCCGATCAACTGGCTCAGAATCAGACCAAACTTGGCATACAGGACCAGAAAAACGATACGGTCCTGTTGGCACAAGTTTCATCTCGATCTGACGAACGTGCACAAAGTAATTAGGAAATTTGCACAGAGGCCGATACGGTAAATTTTGACGAATACGCATCAAATTTGTCGCGTACACGCAACCAATTTGAATTTCGTCAAAGCCCACACGTCAATGAAGCCGATACGCACCTCTCGATGCTTTTGGTTCACGACCACGTCGCCCGGATTGGCAGGACGCACGTCGTATGGAAGGTTTTTCTAGTTTTTAAAATAGATTTTTCTCAATATTGGGAAACAGATTTCTCGGCGCACAGTTATCAAAATTGATTTATGTAAAAAGGATTATCTAGCCTTATATGTTGTCTAGGACTTCCTTCAAATAGATTTTTGAAATCATGCATGGTTTAGATGATAATTAAATGCAAACTAGGCTAGTTCGACTGTTGTCAGTCCTATTTTTGGGACAGGTTTTCCTCGATTTTTGGGTCGATATTCTGGCCGATCTAGCGCATCTACACATAAAGTAATTAAAAGAATGTAAAGGCGTATATATTGGCTTCGTACCAGAGGAGGAAGATCAGAAAATGATCCATCGATCGTCGCAAAATTATGCAATAAAGTCAACTCCGTAGGTTGGTGTTGCTGTCGCCGTTCGTACCATTCGCGGCTGCTCTCGGCCTGCCGTCGGCCGGCGACCGAACCCCGGCCAGCCTGCAGCGGCGCCCACACAGGGAAGGGGCGCGTGCGCATGGGGAAAGAGGGAGAGCTAGCGTTTGGGTTCTCGCGTTCCTCTGTTTTTATATAAACGCGACTGTGCGGGGTTATAGGGGTCAGGCTCGGGGCTTAGCACTGTTAGCGTAGGGTTGGGCTCGGGTTGGCACCGGGTTTAGCTCAGGTTGGGCTGGGCTTGGGATTTCCTGTGCTCGGTTGGGGGCTCAGCTAAAGGTTGGACTTGCTGCTGTTTCTTGCTTCCTTTGTTTGGTTTTCCTATTAGCATATCCTAACTCATAAGTGTTAATTACAATAATTATCTTACTATATGACCACACTTGTACAGTACTCTAATATATATCTACATATATATCAATGTCTATGTACATATATACATATATATATATATACACACACATATACCTATATATTTCTCTATACATACACACCTATATATACATATATTTATATATACATTAACATACACATATATTTAATATATATTTATATATTCATACACATACACACATATAGAATATATATTCATATATACACATACACACATATATCTTTACATCTAAATAAACTCCATAACACCATTTCTAGTCTAGATCCACTTTAGGCCTTTATAAATATATACACACATATACATCTTTTGATAAAGAACAAAATGATAATAACTAATAATAATAAATAATTTATACTTAATAACCACAATAATAATATTAATAATAATAATCAATTCTAATAGTAAAATAATTCAATAGTAGTTCCTGAATGGGCATATCATATATTCTCATTACTGGGGTCCAGAAAATCGTATCAATACTCTAAGATACCAACTGATCTTATAAATATCTATTTTATACATGTAATTTATATTTAGAAAATATTAGGCGTTTCCCAAAATATAAAAAGTATTTGCACATACATAAATATATTTACACGGGTGTCTTTAGTCTCGCTGCTGCCTACATGGGCTTGGTCCGGTCCGGGTCCAGTCCGGACCAGTTTGGTACCACCGGATCACTTAATCGTCAAATAATATTAATAATGAATAATTAAACTATTTATAGAGGTTAAGTCGCAACATGGTCTGGTTTTCCTAGTTAGGACATCATTATGGCTCGACCTTCCCTACCAGGGCTAATATACTAGTCAAAGCACGCCACTGCACTATCCGTGCCATGATTTCTAGTCACATTGTACTCAAATTCCTAACCATGACTAAAATCATCTACCGTAATAATAAATAAATAATTATTTATAAAATCTAAAAATCATCCTTCAAATAAAATAAATAATAATAAAATATTTCTAAATTTTTGGGAAGGGGAGCTACAAGTCCACACTCGGGACGAGGGTGTTTGTCTTGATCTGTTTACACCGTGAGTCCACACTCAGGACGAGGGTGTTGTCTTGTTCATTGGCACCAGAGAGTCCACACTCGGGACATGTTTGCCTTGAACTAACCAGAGAGTCCACACTCGAGACGAGGGTTAATGATTAGTTCAAACCCGTGAGTCCACACTCAGGATGAGGGTTAGTGATTAGTTTAAACCCGTGACTCCACACTCGGGATGACGGTTTGGTATTCCATTGATCTCGTGTTTACTTGTTCCTCCAGCAGTTCAGTTTTGTGTAGTTGCTCTTGTTTTTCTGTTTATAGTCTCCTGTCAGTAGTCATTGGTGTTAGCCACTTGTTAGCAGTCATCTTGTCAGGTTCTACTTTCTAGTTATAGTCACCTGTTAGTAGTTACTGGTTTATAGTCACTTGTTAGCAGTCTCTTAGGCAGATGTCACTTGCCATGCTTATGACTCGTTTTCCCGTTTATATCCTATATTTTTTTAGTGCATAATAAACTGTTAGATAGGCATTTTTTATGTATCTTGCTATGTCCCCTAAGGACCTGATGATCTCTTCAGGTTAGTGATTGCGTGGAGTTAGTTAGCAGTTTTGGATGGCGGATGATTATAATACTTGTGGGTTTCAGATGATTACGATATTGCTTGCGAGATTCAGGTATTGATACCACGTTTATTATCCAGGTCATCCAGCTAGTGCATTCCTTTCATTATCATGAGATATCCTATTTATTGATTCAGTTTGTAGACTCATGTTATATTCTTTGGAGTCTTATCGGACATTTATGCTAGTGAGCTGCAGACCACGACCCATAGTTGTTCATTCATGCTTATATTACTCTTGTGGATTTGAGATATAGATTACATTGCCATGATTTGGCAGTATACCATAGCCATGATAGCGTTTACGTATTCGAATTGGGCTGTATTCCGCTTGATACGTAGCTGGCTTTCACACACGCTCGCGTCCCGGAAAGCGGGTGCGGGTCGTGATAAATTTTTTTAGTGGCCCATGCAGGTCAGAGCATATCGTATCGGTTACGTAACTGTACTGACACGAGCCTGCGAATATGGCTAAACCCTTAGAAATCTCAATCCACTCTGCCTTGAAATTCTCTTAGAAATTTCTCTACCGTTTTTGAAACTTTGTATTCGTTCTCGATTATTCTCCCTTGCCTTCCCGTACTATTGATTCTCGTCTCTTCCTATTTCGGGGTGACGAATGATCGTGCTGTCTAGAATTTATCAAAAATTCTTAAGTTATAGTATAATATTGCTTGATTATTTCATTTTTGGTTGTTTGATAGATATGGAGAGATTATAGATACCATACGCCTTAGATATCTGTTGGTAGAATTGTTAGCAACTAGTTAGAAGATTATAAGATTTTAGTGACTATGTTTTGAGGAGTAGTGTGACCAAAGGTGGGTAGAAGTCCTCAAGTATTCGGCGTTATAAAATGGCTAGAGAAGGTTATAAAATATTTTGAGAAATTAAATTTGAGGAGATTAAAGTAATAGTAGACTTTGAATTTTAAGGAATAGTTATGAATTAGAAATTTTGAGGACGAAATTATTTTTAAGGTGGGTAGATTTGTAACTCCTCTTCTCAAAATTTTTTGAAATATTTTTTATTATTTATTTGATTTAAATGGTATTTTTTAGATTTTTATAAATAATTATTTAGTTAATTATTACGGTAGATAACTTTAGCCATGGTTGAGTTTTAAAGTGCCAGACAACTACAAATCATGGCACGGATAGTACAGTGGCGTGCCTTGACTAGTGTATTAGCCATGCCAAGGAAGACCTGTCCATAAGTGTGTCGTAATTAGAAAAACCAGACTAAGTTGTGACATGACCATCATAAATAGTTTAATTATTCATTATTAATATTATTTGATGTTTAAGTGACCCGGTTGTACCAAACTGGTCCAAATTTGACCCGAACCAAACCCGGGCCGGGCCCATGTAATATAGTAGAGCGACCAAAGACGTTCACGACATAGATATGTTGTATAAATGTACGTACTTCGTAATTTATGTAGTGGTCTAGTAAATGTTTTTATATATATAATAATTGCCATATAAAAATATCAATAATATTTTATTTGATAATTATAGTGAATATTTTCTTAAACATGTATTTTGGGATTTTGGGATGAATGTAGGCTATATAGGTATATACATGTGCATATATATGAGTATATTCCTGATATAAAATTTAGGCTTTATATATATATATATATATTTTTTTTTTAGGCTTTATATATTTTTTAGGCTTTATATATATATATATATATATATATATATATATATATATATTTGGAAACCCCCCCCCACATTTATTCATTGAAGGCGCAAAATGCCGAAGCCTTTACAAGTAAGCGCAAAAAGCAGAATACCACAAGAAAGGGGAAAGCTAGTCAGAACCCAAAAATCGTAGGCCCAAAAAGCTAACGCCTAGACCTGGGCCCACGCAGGAGCTAGGAGAGAAGAGAGTTCCAAAAGTGAGATTGGCCGTGAGAGCAGTGGGATTTGATCTTCCAGCACTGTCGGATCACCTCCCTAATAACCTGGTCGGCAGAGTACTGGTGCCCTTCATATATCGCCTTATTGCGATTCTTCCAGAGGACCCACGTAACAGCCGCCACGACGATCTGGTGACCGTGAGAGGTAGAGGCCCAATCTGCCAAAAGATCGTTGAAGTGCCCGCCCCCCTGAAGCTGCCTGCAACGCTGGGAGACGACTCTCCATACCTGTGCTGGTAAATCCCTGTGATAGAAGATACGGTCGGTAGTTTCGGTCTGACGCTCCGAGCAGCAATTACACGCAGACGCAAGGCTGAACCCTATGGTGTTGAGCTTGTCATCAGTAGGCAACATTTTACGAAATGCTCTCCAAATAAGGAAGGCCCACTTATTGGGGATGCAGGTCTGCCAGAAGGCCGTGATGGTTGGGGATGGCGCCCCGATACCCCGAACTACTCTTCTCGCTGAGCAGATCGAGAAGGAGCCAGAAGTTTCAGCCGACCACCTCAGTACATCCTGCTCGGGGTGAATCTTGAGCTCGTTGTTGCGGATGTAGTAGACCGCCTCTTCCCCGACCCAATCCTGGATCTGGTTTCAATTCCAGTCATTCCCTGGTTGGTCCCACAAATCCTTGATCTTGGAGTGCCCCGGAGCCGTCGGGAGGCTGGGGAGTAAGGAGTCTTCCGCCCAGCATTCCAGGAATGTCGAAGAATCGCCTTTACCCAGTTGAAGCCTAATTATCGGTTCCATAATGGAACGTCCTGTGAGAATACGTCGCCAAGCTGCGGAGGCTCTGGTGTTGGAAATAGCCAGCGATGGGTGAATAAGTTTGAAGTACCTGGCCTTCATGAATCTAGCCCATAAGTTCTGACTAGTACGAAGCTTCCACCACAACTTCATATAGAAGGCGTCAATAATGTGGGTGAGTTTGGTGAATCCTAGACCCCCCTCGACGGTGGGCCTAGCCATGGAGTCCCAACTAGCCCAGTGATGTCTGGCATGGCCTTCATTGTGACCCTAGAAGAAATTTGTGAAGACGCTTTCGAGCGAAGATAGAACTTTCTTGGGGGAGAGCACGCAGCCAGGGTGTGAATAAGGATAGAGGTGAGCACATGCTTGATGAGGATCATCTTTTTGCCCGGGGATAGAGTAGCATTGTGCCACCCTTCGATTTTCTTCATAATTTTGTTAATCAGGTCCTAAAAATGCCAGCATTAGATCTGCCATATACGAGCGGGCAGCCAAGGTAGTAGAACAGAGGGTGATTGACGGCAAAAGAGGTGATGCTGGATAGGCTGGCCGCTAGCTCGCTCTTTGTGTTGTGATGGACGTAGATGACACTCTTGGCGGGGTTGACCTTCTGTCCAGAACACTTGTTATACTTCTTGAGCGTGTTGTGGACTACTTCTACCGACCCGACGTCCCCAGAGGAGAAAATAAGGATGTCGTCGACGTAGGCCAGATGAGTGATAATCGAACATCCGCTAACAGTGTAAAAGTGTTAAAAGTTTGGGGCACTAGTCACGCAATTCAGCTGTCTACTCAGAGCGTTTGCCGCAATGATAAAGTTGGTGGAAGATAATGGGTCTCCTTGCCTAACCCCGTGACTGGATTTAAAGAAACCCTCAGCTTGCCCGTTGATGACCGTTGAGAACCAGGAGTTGCTGATCGATCTCCAGACTATGTTGGTCCACGTTTCTGAGAATCCGAAGGCCCTGAAAACCCAAATCATGAATTGCCAATCCAGCCTGTCGTAAGCCTTCTCCATGTCAAGTTTGATAGCTATGTTGCCCCCCTCGCTGGGAACTCCATGCAGGTGATAAGCTCCTGGGCCAGCATAATATTGTCCTGGATGTTTCTTCCCTTGACAAAACCACTCTGCTCCTTAGATATTATCTTGGGGAGAATGTCTGACATGCGGAATGTAATGATTTTGGAAATGATCTTGTTGGTAAAATTGCAGAGACTGATGGGGCGAAAGTCTCGAAAGGTCTCTGGATTGTTTTTTGGGGATAAGGATCAGGTTGGCGCTCGATATGGCTCTGGGATAGGTAGCTCCCTGGAAGAAGGCCGTGACCGCTTCATAAATGTCATACTTGATGATATCCCAGCAGTTACGAAAAAATACCCCCGAAAAATCATCGGGTCCTGGCGCACTATGCTCATCTAGTGCCTACACCGCATCTTTTACCTCGCTCACAGAAGGGAGGAGTTCCAGCTGTTGTTGTCGTCTTCGTTGATGAGGTGAGGTATCTCTGCGAGGAGGGAGTTTTCTCTGAGGATTGTTTCTTTGGTGAACAGCTGGGATTAGAACTTTGCGGCCTCCGCTTGGATATCCCGTTGGTTGGTGAAGGTTGTCCCTGATTCGTCAGCTATCTGATGCAGGGTGAGTTTCTGTCTGCGACCGTTGACGCATGTGTGGAAATAGCTCGAGTTTTTATCCCCGTCGTTGTCCCATCTAAGCCTCGCTTTTTGTTTCCAAAAATTGGTTTCAACCTTCAGCCAAAATTTGAGAATAGCTTTGGTGAGGTTAAGAGCCGCCCTAGCCGCAGGCGAACGCTCACTCGCGAATAGATTTTTGGCGTGGGTAACGTCATCCTCAGCGATCCGAACGGCCTGGAAAATGTCCCCGTAAGCCTATTTACACCATCTCGAGAGGGCATGCCTCGTTGCCTTGAGCTTTTTGGCCAGTCTAATGAGTGGGTTGAGGGAGTCCACTTGGGCCCATGCTTCTTCAACAGTGCACTTAAAGTGGGAGTGTTCGGATCATAAGTCAAGGAAGCGAAATGTTTTTTTGATCCGGGTAGATTTGCTTTTGATTTCGACAAGAAGAGGGGTGTGGTCGGATTCGGTGGAATTGAGGTGGGAAAGCTAGAGGTGGTTCTCGGACCCTTCCATAGGGCGTTAGTGAGAGCCCTATCCAGACGAGAATATTGCCTATGGTCGCCTTCCTGCATGTTGCACCAGGTAAAAGTATTGCCGTTGAACTGGAGCGGGGAGAGGTGAGCGTTAAAAATAAAGTTGTTAAAATCTTGCATGGCCGTGAGGGGGAGGGCGGCCGCCAGACTTCTCTTTCTCGGCGATGTCACAACTGCCGTGGACCGCTGACAGGAGGGCACGCTTAGGGATTAATGGGTGTTCCATCCAGCAAGAAAGAGCCTACTTCGAGTCCTGGATGACTCCGATAATGACGTTCTTCGAGCAGAGGATCTAGATGTCATGTCTGCCAGCGATGGCTGTAGTGAAGCCAAGCTGCAGCTGTATGGTTTTGAGTTTTTTGGAGGGGATTTTGGGTTCAATGATGATCAGGATGTCAATCTTGTGAATTTTGTTGAGACTGACAAGGTGCCTCATAGTTGGTTTGTTCGCAAGACCTCGAACATTCCAGGAGAGGATGTTAAGCATTAATAAAGTTTAGAGGGATATGTTTGGTCCACTTGGCTGCGGCCCTAGTGTGCATGACTGATGCCTCGGGGGCTCCTTTCTGGGCTGTCTTTTTTATGGTGGAGGTAGACTTAGCAAACATTAAGCAGTCTGGGGGAATGTAGGAGTCGGTGGCGTTATTAAGCAATTCTCCAGCGGCGATAGCCTGTTGTCCCCGAAGGACCTGCTATGGTCCCAAGATGGCAAGGGCTTCTGCACTGGGGATTTCATTACTGGGGGGTGGAAAGCTAAGGGCTATGTAGATCTGGAGTTCGGGTCTGTGGGGTTCTCCCCAATGGCCGTCGGGCATGATGCTCCGGAGGTCCCCTTCTCTGCTTCCGGCTCGAATTTCGTAGGTGGTCCTACGAGGAGGGCAATCTCCTGAGTGATGTCTTCCTCTTCTGTAAGTAATGCGTTGAACCGATTAGATAGGGTGGGCGCAGGGCCATTGTAGGGGACAATCGTTGTTTCTGGTGACGCGCCCGGGTTATTACCATTGGATTCGAATCTTATGTAGGAATTTGGTAATGGAAGAAGGGGAGAGCGTCTGAGTCCGAGGTTTAAGCTTCCTGCTCTCGTTGGTCTGGAAGTCTTTTCGTGCGGGTTTCCACTTAAGCCCTGGATGGAGACGGAAACAATATTTAGGGAGATGCCCTCTCAGATGACAGTGATTGCAGAACATGATATGGTTATCGTAAACTAATTATATATATATATATATATATATATATATATATATATATATATATATATATATATATAACAATCTAATTTTATTTTATATATAGCCTAGTATATAAATTAAGATTCCAATATTGCAATTACGGGTTATACTTGTAATATTTAATTGTTTATATTGTGATTTACAATTTATACGCATATATCAAAAAAAAAGTGTATGTATATATAAATATATATAGGGGTGTGTGTATGTATATATATATATATATATATATATTTTTTTAACATACACACACCCCTATATATATATATATATAGGGGTGTGTGTATGTATATATATATATATATATATATATATATATATATATATATATAAAAATATATATATAACATATAAGAAATTAAAAATATGTTATATATATATATGACATATAAGAAATTATATATATATATATATATATATATATATATATATATATATATATATATATATATATATATATATATATATATATATATATATATATATATATATATATATAAGAAATTAAAAAAAAGGGAATGTCAGCCCATCCTAGGCCCAAGCCACCCAAATTTCCCACAAAGCCCAACCAGCAGCTAAAACCCCCGCACAGGGAACCCACACCCGACCCCTCCTAAACCCGACAGCCACTACATATACTTAACGAGAGAGAGACGAGGGGGGCGGAAACATCAAAAACCCTAAACCTTAGATGTTGAGCGCCTCCCTGCGACCTTCCTGGTTAACCTGTGCGTGCACTCCGGCCACCGCAGTGCCACCGCGCGCGGCCGAGTCGGCCAAGAACGCGCACGCGCGAGAAAAGCAGAACAGCCACAGCAGGCAACAGTGCCTGGATGCCCCACTTCCTTGTAAGTTTTCTCCCTCGACTCTTTGTCATTTTCCGAACCAAAATGTGCGTTGGAAACACAACCTATAGGGCTTCGATCCCATTGGATAATTATGACTCAAATCGAATCAGAATCGAGTTAAAACTCGACGCCAAGATTGGCCAAAATCCTGTTCAAAAATAGGACCTTAAGTAGTCGATGTACCCCTGTTTACAACAAATCATCGTCAAACCATTAACAGCTTTGAAAATCCATTTAAACAGACATGTAGAAAACCTATACGAGATCGAACTCCTTTTTGTAGAATTGTTTTTAAGGTATTATACTGAAAGTTATTCATGGATAAAAATTGAGAAAAACCTGTTCTGAAAATCATAAAACTTTCCGATACGGGGTCCGTCCCGACAATCCGGGGGACGTGGTCGTGAACCAAAAGCACCAAAAGGTGCGTAACAGCTACATGGTCGTGTGGGCTTTGACGGAATTTAAATTAGTTGCGTGTGCATGACGAATTTGATTCGTATCCGTCGAAATTCACCGTATCGATCTCTTTGCAAATTTGTCAATTACTTAGTGCACGTTCGTCAGATTGAGACAAAACTTGCGCCAACAGGACCGTATCATTTTTTTGGTCCTGTATGCCAAGTTTGATCCGATTCTGAGACAGTTGATCGGAATGCCGTTTTGCGGGCCCTACGATCCGATTCAATGGGCGATTTCGTGCACGGCCCACCAAAATCCAAAACTGGACATACCTTTGGGTTCGTATCATCAAAATAAATCTGTAGACATATAACTTGATGACTTTAGAGACCATTGACTCTGACACGCTTTTCGGTACAAAGTTGGTCCAACGGCGGACATCATTTTGGTCCAAAATTATCGTTTTGCTCCTGTGTCCAGAATTGGACTTAATGACAGACAATTTTAACTAATTTGACTATTCTAAAAATGTTAGTAATATCTGTTTTAGCTTTCAGAGACAGTTGTGAGAATTGGACTTTATGGCTTACCAGTTGACGGTATATTGTTGGTTCTTCGTGCTACCACCAGGCAAGATACCTTGCCTCCCTCTACAGTTTATTACATATTTATAGATCTATTTTATTATGTTATTATTTTAGTTTTTTAGTCGATTTGATTTATATGTTCTTTATATCATGTTCACCAGTTGATTGGCTTGCTTGTATATCCCTTTCGTGACTTGATAGTGTAGTTATACTGGACTTGTTCACATCATAGTTCATGCTAGAGTGGTCCTTATCTGTGTCTTGACTGAGTTGTACCTTGTTTCACCAATACCTTGCTTGAGTCGTGTCATAGAACGAGTACGTGTAGTTGAACTGCTAAATCCTTGTTATCATTTTTTCAACCAGAGAGTCCACACTCAGGACGAGGGTTGACCAGTTGCACCAGAGAGTCCACACTCGGGACGAGGGTGTTTGTTTTGATCTGTTTACACCGTGAGTCCACACTCAGGACGAGGTTGTTGTCTTATTCATTGGCACCAGAGAGTCCACACTCGGGACGAGGGTGTTTGCCTTGAACTAACCAGAGAGTCCACACTCGAGACGAGGGTTAATGATTAGTTCAAACCCGCGAGTCCACACTCGGGATGAGGGATAGTGATTAGTTCAAACCCGTGACTCCACACTCGGGATGACGGTTTGGTATTCCATTGATCTCGTGTTTACTTGTTCCTCCAGCAGTTCAGTTATGTGTAGTTGCTCTTGTTTCCCTATTTATAGTCTCCTGTCAGTAGTCATTGGTGTTAGCCACTTGTTAGCAGTCATTTTGTCAGGTTCTACTTGCTAATTATAGTAAGCTGTTAGTAGTTACTGGTCTATAGTCACTTGTTAGCAGTCTCTTGGACAGATGTCACTTGCCATGCTTCTGACTCGTTTCCCTGTTTATATTCTGTATTTTCTTTAGTGCACGATAAAATGTTAGATAGGCATATTTTTATGTATCTTGCTATGTCCCCTGAGGACCTGATGATCTTTTCAGGTTAGTGATTGCGTGGAGTTAGTTAGCAGATTTGGATGGCGGATGATTATGATACTTGTGGGTTTCAGATGATTACGATATTGCTTGCAAGATTCAGGTATTGATACCATGTTTATTATCTAGCTTATCCAGCTAGTGCCTTCCTTTCATTATCATGAGATATCCTATTTATTGATTCAGTTTGTACACTCATGTTATATTTTTTGGAGTCTTATCGGACATTTATGCTAGTGGGATGCAGACCACGACCCATAGTTGTTCATTCATGCTTATATTACTCTTGTGGATTTGAGATATAGATTACATTCCCATGATTTGGCAGTATACCATAGCCTTGACAGTGTTTACGTATTCGAGTTGGGCTGAAGTTCGCTTGATACGTAGCTAGCTTGCTCACGCGCTCGCGTCCTAGAAAGCGGGTGCGGGTCGTGACAAAAGCCACCATCGGTTCTCCTTTATATGCAAGCAGGAAGGGTCTAATCTCTCCATTAGAGGAAATAACATACTTATCGAGGTTTTTTTGAGTGATTCCATCGTTTACCCAATCCTCGACGACTGCATCCCTTGATTAGTTCCTTCATGTGTCGACCGAGACTCCTCTTCCCCCAAAGCATAAGGCATGCAGTCTTTATCCGATTTGGACCATCCTTTTGGGTCGAAAAGCCTATACCTCCCCCTTTCTGCCATTTGGCAACCACAAACCCTTCTTTCTCCTGCATAGGAGGCACAATCCCCGCCTTCGCATTTGCCTCTTCCTACGCATAACTATCGTCCATCCTCCGATTAGGAGATCCGGCCACTCTTTCTCCTCCTCCCCTCTCCACACACAAATCTAGAGAGAGAGAGAAATAGATAAAAGAAGGTAAATGTATGTAATCAAAAGTCGACCTCTACAAACAAAAAAAATAAGAATTCCACCCGAGGACAATTGAGGGCCTCTCACATGACTCTGTTACAAACTGATTAACAGAACTACTCCATGCTGACCTTCATCTTGTCAAGATCCTGATAAGACATGCTATGCGTTTGTGAACTCTCTTAGTGATACAGGAGCTTAGTGATACAGGAGCTCACACATAGAGGAATGAAGCTTTACTTTTTCCTCCCCTAGCTTCTTGTGCCTTCATCTCTAAATTCTTCAACCAAGTTGAGAACGACAAATTGTTGGCCTTGTCCTTCTATAACCTTCAACCCCTCTTCCCTATCCTGAGTAGGAGCAGAGCATGGCCTAGGGTGCCTCGGGATGGACGTGAGAGAGTCTATCGTAGTAGAATAACCATCCCCTTCTCTTTGGTTCTCAAGAGTACTTTCCGTCTTCATCCCATGGTGATCACTAGTCGTGGTCACCTTCATGTCTATCCTGGTTCTCCTCGTCATTATTGGTGTCCTTCAATTTGACCCTGACTCTGAGGTGCCCTCATCAGAGCATAGACTTACCATATGTCTGAAGCTATTACACGTCGTACAACTAGGGGCACCCATTCATACATCTACTGCTTGATCTGTCGTAATGCCACTAGACAATCAGAGTTTAATTCTCTGGGAGCGAATCAGAGACCCCAATCTCTATAAAGACGCAGACATAAGCCAATCGAGTCCTCTTAGCAATAAGAAGATCTGTGTTAATGGGAGAGTAAATAATACTAGCCAATTTCATTATCATGGCCATACTCCATGGGTTGGAGGATAGCCAAGGATGTCATGCCCCGAATCGACAATCCGTTTGTCCCCGGTGTTATTATGCCGAATCGATCATACTCGCTAAGGCGTAATGCCGTCCGAGTTTAAAATTTGCACTCGTACAAGGCAAGAACGTTACGTTGATTATTATATTAAAACACCAAGTTAAAATTTCACAAATCACATCAGAATATAAGACGCAGTTTAGGAAGATAGAAATATGCTTTTTTATTTATAGCTTGTAATGAAGTGCAAGTCGTAATTACATTGGATGCCGTTGCGGCTACATTGATTGAAACAAAAGAAATATATTTGACAAGCTGCATGAACTAACACTTGTCGTTACATACATTCGCCCTTTATACATAAGCCTTCGATTAAATTGGCTTCAAAATACTTCAAAATAGGAAGAGCTTCAAAATGCCTCCCCGCACTTCAGCTTCAGTTTAGGGCTCTCGTTGCACCTGGGGAGTTGGGGGAGGGGGTTAGCAAAACACAATTGCTAAGGGGACGAAACGAACCCACTCGTCTAAACCGACTCTGATTGTTAAGGAAGGCATACTATAGAGTTTTATTTCTATTTAGAACTAAATGAATTCAGTTCATATCGATAGCCATCTTTGAAGTAGTGAAGCATGCATTGAAGCATATTGATCTATCACAATTCTTACCACGGTCGTGCTCGTCCCTGCATAAAACACAGATAATATTTACTACATGCATAAGACAATAGGTGAGCAAGCTCTATCTACATGTAGTCATTGGTGTTACCACCACTTGGGACTATCTCAATGGTATTTCGGCCCGTTCAGTCTAGGTTGCAAGCCTGACTGACGGTCCCGCAATGCATCAGTGCCGAAGCACGATTATTCATTCCCCTAGGTTGATTCGATACCGATGCCCTGGATACCGATTCGAGGAAAATCAAACTTGTGCACAAGCTGTCCATGACCATGCCAATGTGTGAACAATTTAATATGTGCAAACAGATTTGTATAACACGGACAGTATTAAACGGCATTATCATTTCTCCTAACTCATATAACGATTCATTTTCCCCATAGCCATACTTCCGATTTAGCATCCCACAGGCACCAAATTATCCGAGACATCATAAGCCACGATCGACGTTTCATATTATTTTACAGCATGTAAAATTGTCTATCTTTTTACTAGAATCTTAAACTTTCTCCTTTTGATGCGAAACTTATATTTTTAGAGTAGATTACTCTAAATCGATACATTTTTCTTGAGTTCTTGACCTTAGTGGATTGGCATGCATTTAACTTGGCATCGTCGATTTGAATGAGTTCGAGGCAAAAGAGTTTCGTTTGCGGGACAGAGTAGAAAAGAAGGGGCCGAATCACCCACCAAGTACTTTGATCGTGCCGACCGTCGAAGCGCTTCGCAACGTTCAAGCTTTAGTTACGCGAGCTCCTGCATTGGCACCAACACTTAGTTAGAATTTCTTTTTTATTCCTTCGCTTAGAAATTCGTAGATTGCATTCAAAAAATGACGCAAAAGTACTTTCATCAAAACCAAGCGGCAAAAGCTCCAAGAAAACTATACAGTAGTCCGATCCCGTCGAAGGGACTCTTATATAGAGCTCACTCGACGAGATGCAGCCCGCTGCTTCTAGGACTTATTCCAACAGAAGTCGTTCCATTAGTTAGATCGATTCTCGTAACATTCGTCCAAATCGATTTGATCGATGCCGTAAGGTGCTATCATTTACCAAGCTCAACGATCGAATCAGATGGCCATCTAAGTTTCTGACCGATCTGACTCGATGCAAGCATATTATGAAGTCCGTCACCTATCGAAAGCGGGGTACTACATAATATACCACTAAGAAAAAGTTTCGTCCCAAAACTTAAGAACAAGGGTCTGACCTTAAATTAGACAAACAACGAAGGGTATTTCTCCTTCATCTCTGCCTCCATTTCCCACGTCGACTCTTCAACTGAATGGTTCCGCCAAAGCACGCGGACCAAGGACATCGAGCAATTTCGTAATACCTTCTCCTTACGGTCCAAAATTTGAATAGGCTCCTCTGAGTAAGACAAGTCAGTACGTAGCTCCAACTGATCGAAGCTAACCACGTGAATTGGATCGTGCACGTATTTTCAAAGTTGTGAAACATGGAAAACATCCTGCACATCAGCCAATGCAGGAGGTAGGGCGATCCGATAAGCAACCGTTGCAACTCGTTCGATGATCTCGAAGGGGCCTACAAATCTCGGGCTCAATTTGCCTTTAACGCCGAACCGCATCACGCCACGCATGGGCGTTACTTTTAGAAATACATGGTCCCCAACCAAAAATTATAGCGATCGTCGACGAAGATCTGTGTAGCTCTTTTATCGACTTTGGGCGATACGGAGTCGATCTCGGATCAAGCGGACCTTTTCGACGGCCTGCTCCAGCGATTCTGGTCCGAGCACTTGTCGCTCTCCGACTTCGTCCCAGCATATTGGAGAACGATACTTCCTCCCGTAGAGTGCTTCATATGGAGCCATCGGAATGCTCGACTGATAACTGTTGTTATAAGCAAACTTTGCAAGCGGCTAATGCGTATTCCAACTAGTCTTTAAATCGATCACACACAAACGCAACATATCCTTTAAGATTTGATTTACCCTCTCTGTTTGACCGTCTGTCTGGGGGTGGTACGTAGAACTAAAATTTAGTTTGGTCCCCATTGCCGCTTACAGGCTCGTCCAGAAATGAGATAGGTATCGCCCGTCTCTGTCCGGGATTATTATGGCCGGTACCCCGTGCAGTCGAACAATCTCGTCGATATAGATTTGCGCTAACCTATCGACACTCCATCCTACTTTAATTGTGATAAAGTGAGCTGACTTGGTCAATCTATCAAAAATGACCCAAATTGCATCATTCCCCCACGACATCTTTGGAAATCCCATGATGAAATCCTTCGAGATGTTGTCCCACTTCCACTCGGGAATGGCGAAGTTCTGCAGCTCTTCGCCTGGCCTTTAGTGTTTTGCCTTCACTTGCTGACATGCCATGCACTGCGACACGAAAGTAGCTACGTCTTTCTTCATGCCGTGCCACCAAAAGTTTGTGCGCAAGTCCTTGTACATCTTGGTGCTTCCAGGATGTAACGAGTACTTCGCATAATGTACCTTCGTCAGAATTTCTTTTCTGAGTTCGACAATTTCAGAAATGCAGAGCCTTCCTTTTAGTCGCATTGTCCTGTCTCCGTCTTCCGCAAAGTCAGTCGCCCTTCCTGTTGAAATCAGCTCGCGCATCTTCTTCAGGAATGAATCGTCTTTCTGTACGGTATTTATTCTGCTAAGCAGGCTCGACCCTAGCTTCAACTGAGCTAGGTACATGTGTCGATACTCAATTTCGAGTTCTATACCCATCGCTTCAAGGTCTCACCGTATCTCATTATTTATGGCCAGTGATCCCATGAATATTCTGCTAAGCACGTCGGCTACAATATTTTCCTTACTCGGTGTATACTCGATCGTTAGCTCGTATCTTTTATGAGTTCGAGCCAACATCGCTGCCGTAAGTTGAGTTCTCGTTGCGTAAACAAGTATTTCAGGCTTTTATGATCTGTGTAGATTCTGCAAGCCACACCATAGAGGTAGTGCCGCCAGAGTTTCAATGGAAACACGATCGCCGCCAATTCTAGGTCATGCGTCAGATAGTTTTTCTCGTGCTGCTTTAACTACCGTGAAGCGTAGGAGATGACTTTATCTCTCTGCATGAGTACGCACCCGAGGCCAGTTCTCGATGCATCGCTGAATATCTGAAAGCCTTCTGGACCATCTGGAAGTGCAAGGATTGAAGCTGAGACGAGTCGTTGCTTCAACTATTGAAAGCTGGAATCACAGTCGTCACTCCATTCAAATTCTACTCCCTTCTGGGTAGGGAGAGTCAAAGGCGATGCTAGTTTTGAAAAGCTCCGTACGAATCTTCGGTAGTAGCCTGCTAAGCCCTGGAAACTTCAAATGTCGCTAGCCAAGGTAGGTCGTTTCCAATCTACCACCGCTTCAATCTTCTTTGGGTCCATCGTGACGCCTTCGGCAGAGATTACATGTCCGAGGAATGTCACACTACTCATCCAGAACTCGTATTTACTCCATTTGGCATATAATTTGTTTTCACGCAGAGTCTGCAATATCGTCTTCAAGTATTCTGTATGCTCTTCTCGATTCTTTGAGTAGACAAGGATATCGTCGATGAATGTGACTACAAATTTATCGATTTGGGGTCGGAAGACTCAATTCATCAGATCCATGAAAGCGGCTGGGGCATTCGTCAAACTGAACGGCATGACTAGGAATTCATATTGACCATATCAAGTGCAGAATACAGACTTTCATACGTCATCAGACTTGATCTTCAACTGATGATAGCCTGAACGAAGATCAATTTTTATAAATATTGACGCACCATGCAGATGGTCAAACAAGTCATCGATTCATGGCAAAGGATACTTGTTCTGCAGGGTTGCCTTGTTGAGTTCACGATAGTCGATGCATAGCCGTATCGATCCATCCTTCTTTTTTACAAACAGTACGGGAGCTCTCCACTGAGAGATACTAGGGCAAATAAATTTGCGGTCTAGCAACTCTTGTAATTGTACCTTAAGTTCTGCTGGAGCCATTCGGTAAGGCGCTTTTGATATCAGTCGTGTATTCGGGAAGGTGTCGATACTGAATTCTATTTCTCGATCCGACGGCATCTCGGACATCTCGTCACGAAAAATGTCAGGGAAATATGCCACAACATCAGTCTGTATTATGTCTGCACTATCCTTCCTCGTATCTTGAACTGATGCCAAGTATCCCGTACAGTCGGAACGCAACATATGCCTCGCCGAGATTGCCGATACCATCATTGTCATCTTCGAGACCGTACCGCACGAATATGAGAACTCTATCTCGCGAGGAAGACGAAACATCACTCTCTTCTCTGTGCACTCGATTGTTGCATGACAAGCGCCCAACCAATCCATGCCCAAGATTATGTTGTACTCTTTGATGTCTAGTACGATGGCTTTCAAGGATAGATTTCTTCCTCGAATGCAAATGTGGCCATTCCTACAAATAATGTTCACAAGCATATCGACTCCCGATGGAGTGCTGACGCTAATGTTCATATCTAGTGATTGCATGATTATTTTATTTTCTTTCACATAATCAGCAGATATAAAACTATGCGTTGCACCCGAATCGAATAGAACCCGAGCAGGTATATTTTTGTAAAGTAATATACCTGTTACAACAGTATCGGACGCGAATGCCTCATCCCGAGTTAATGTATAAACTCGGCCTTGAGCTCAATGGCGTTGATTCTGCGGGTTCACGGGCACCGCATTTGTGCCTTGTAGCGTAGGCGCTTTATATTAATTCAGAACGTTCCTTGGTGGGTTTTGTTGATTCGGAACATTTTTCGGATAATGTGTGGCTATATGGCCTACCTCGCCACACTTGTAGCAAGATTTCGTGATGCAATCAGTTGTTCGGTGCCCACGCCTACCGCACCTATTACAGTGTTGTCCGCCATGGTCCCTATTATCAAATATGTTCGGACGTTTTGATACTCCCGATCCTCCGGCATCGTTAGGATGCTTGTTGAAGTTGTTACGGACGACTGGCACTGTAGCGCCCCGCTTTCGATAGGTGACAGACTTCATAATATGCTTGCGTCGGGTCAGATTGGTCGGAAACTTAGATGGTCATTTGACTCGATCGCTGAGCTTGGTAATCGATAACCCCTTGCGGCATCGATCAAATCGATTTGGACGGATGTTACGAGAATCGATCCAACTAATGGAACGACTTCTGTTGGAATAAGTCCTAGATGCAGTGGGCTGTATTTCGGCGAGTGAGCTCTATATAAGAGTCCTTTCGACGGGACCAGACCGCTGTATTATTTTCTTGGAGCTTTTGTCGCTGGGTTTTGATGAAGTACTTTCGCATCATTTTCTGAATACAATTTACGAATTTCGAAGCGAGAGAATAAAGAAGGAATCCTAACTAAGTGTTGGTGCCATTGTAGGAGCTTGCGTAACTAAAGCTTGAACGTTGCGAAGCGCTTCGACGGTCGGCACGATCAAAGAACTTTGCGGGTGATTCGGCCCCTACTTTTCTATTATTTCCCGCAAACAAAATTCCTTTGCCTCGAATTCACTCAAGTCAACGATGCCAAGTTAAATGCATGCCAGTCCACTAAGGTCAAGAACTCGAGAAAAACTTATCGATTTAGAGTAATCTACTCTGAAGAATACAAGTTTCTCACATAAACGAGAAAATTTAAGGTTCTAGTAAAAATATAGACTATTTTACATGCTGTAAAATAATATGAAAAGTCGATCGTGGGTTATGATACCTCGAACAATTTTATACCCACGGGACGCTAAATTGGGAGTACGGCTTTGGAAAAAATGAATCGTTGCATGAGTTGGGAGAAATGATAATGCCGTTCAATACTGTCCGCGCTATACAAAATTGTTTACATATATTAAAATGTTTACGCATTGGCATGGTCATGGACAGCTTGTGCACAAGTTGATTTTCCTCGAATCGGTATCCGGGACATCGAAATCGAATCGACCTAGGGAGAATGAATAATCGTGCTTCGGCACTGATGCATTGTGGGACCGTCAGTCAGGCTTGTAACCTAGACTGAACGGGCCGAAATGCCGTTGAGATAGTCCCACGTGGTGTGTAACACCAATGACCGTGCATATGAGATAGTAGCATGCTCACCTATTGTCTTATGCAGGTAGTAAGTATTATCTCTGTTTTTATGCAGGAACGAGCACGGCCGTGGTAAGAAATGGGAAAAATTGCTGTGTTTTACAGTATGCTTTATTACTTCAAAGATGGCTATCAATATGAACTGAATTCATTTAATTCTAAATAGAAAGACAACTCTAAAGCATGCCTACCTTAACAATCAAAGTCGGTTTAGACGAGTGGGTTCGTCTCGTCCACTTAGCAAGTGTGCTAATCCCCTCCCCCAAATTCCCCAAGTGCGGCGGGAGCTCTAAACTGAAGATGAAGTGCGGAGAGGCATTTTGAAGCTCTTCCTATGCTGAAGTATTTTGAAGCCAATTCAATCGAAGGCTTATGTATAAAGGGGCGAATGTATGGAACGACAAGTGTTAGTTCAGGCAGCTTGTCGAGTATTTTTTCTTTTATTTTCAATCAATGTAGCCGCAACGGAATATAATTATGACTTGCACTTCGTTGCAAGCTATGAATGAAAAAGCATATTTCTATCTTCCTATATTGCGTCTCAATTTGATGTGATTTGTGAAGTTTTAACTTGGCATTTCAATATAAAAATCAACGTAACGTTCTTGCCTTGTACGAGTGCAATTCCAGACTCGTACGACATCATGCCTTAGCAAGGACGATCTATTCGGCAAAATAACACCGGGGACGAACGGTTTGTCGACTCGGGGCATGACAAATTGGTATCAGAGCACTGTTATGTTTTCTCGAATTTTTGAAAGATGTTTCATTGTTGGAATGTTCGTTGCGATTGCTCGATTGAATGCTTGTCGACATGCTGCATGAAATAAAAGTTCCATACAGGTAAGCCCGTAGATATTTTTGAAAAATACTAATGGGTTTACTCTGTTTTGTAGGAATAACTAAGAGAAATAAGAACAATCCCGGCACAACAACCCAAACCATGGATAGTACGTCGAGCACAAAGAGTACTGGACCTAGCGAGACGACTATGGAGAAAATGCTACAGTTGATGGAACTGCAGCAGCAACAGCTTCAGATGCAAATCAAAGCCCAATTTGATGCACAGCAGAAGCAGATGGATGACCTAACGCAGATCGTAAGCAAGATGGTAGGCAATACCAAGGCAACGGTCGTGGTATCCGAGGAGAGACAAGATGTTCAAGATGAAGACGAGGAAGAAGCTCAACCGCAAATGATAAATTCTTCTTCCTTGTTCAAAGCAAAGGAGTTCCGCAAGATGAATCCGCCAAAATTCAATGGCCGAACAGAGCCTGATGTGATAGCAGGGTGGCTCACGGAGATTGAGGACTTATTTAATCTGCTTTGTATTGAAGGGTCCCAGAGGGTAACATGTGCGGCGTTACAGCTACAACTGAGGGCCTACGACTGGTGGGCAGCTAAGAAGCAGGAAATCTGCGAAGCCGATACGGATACCACGATTTCCTGGAAAATATTCAAGGAAGCAATTCTTAGATAATACGTTCCTCGTACCGTCCGTCGTAAAAAAAAAGACGAGTTCATGATGTTGCGGCAAGAAAATATGTCAGTCGACAATTACAACTCGAGCTTCTCGAAACTAGCAAAGTTTGTCGGCGCCTTCCTACCCAACAAGGAAGCATGGTATGAACGCTTCCAACAAGACCTAAACGATAAACTGCGAAGGGACGTGATGAATCAAAGGTGCCGAACCTACCGCGAATCCTACGATGTCGCTCTCGATAGCGAGCGTGTCTTTGGCCGTATGTCGCATAGAGTCATGTCTGTCGTTCGTAACCACTTCAACAAGTGTCCTAACAACGTCGGAGGATCGGGAGTATCAAAATGTCCGAACACATTTGATAACCGGGGCCATGGCGGACAACACTGCAGCAGATGCAATATTTGTGGGCATCGAACAACCGATTGTGTCACGAGATCTTGCTACAAGTGTGGCAAGATAGGCCATATAGTTATATTTTGTCCGCAAAAAGTTCCAAATCAACCCAACTCACCAAGGAACGTTCTGAATTAACATAAAGCGCCTATACTGTAAGGCACAAATGCGGTACTAGTCAACCCGCAGAATCAACGCCATGGAGCTCAAGGTCGAGTCTATGCATTAACTCGGGACAAGGCGTTCACGTCCGATACTGTTGTAACAGGTATATTACTCTAGAAAAATATACCTGCTCGAGTACTATTCGATTTGGGTGCGACGTATAGTTTTATATCTGCTGATTATGCGAATGAAAATAAAATAACCATACAATCACTACATATGGATATTAGCGTTAGTACTCCATCGGGAGTCGATATGCCTATAAACTTTATTTGTAGGGATGGCCACATTTGCATCGGGGAAAGAAATCTATCCTTGGATGCCGTCGTACTAGACATCAAAGAGTACGATATAATCCTGGGCATGGATTAGTTGGGCGCTTGTCATACAACGATCGAGTACGCAGAGAAGAGAGTGGTGTTTCGTCTTCCTGGCGAGACAGAGTTCTCATATTCGTGCGATACGATCTCGAAGACGGCAATGATGGTATCGGCAATCTCGGCGAGGCGTATGTTACGTTTCGGCTGTGTGGGATACTTGACATCAGTTTGAGACACGCGAAAGGATAATACAAACATAGTGTAGATTGATGTTGTGACAGATTTTTCTGACATTTTTTCTGACGAGATGCCTGGGATGCCGTCGGATCAAGAAATAGAAATCAGCAACGACACCTTTTCGAATACACGGCCGATATCAAAGGCACCTTATCGAATGGCTCCAGCAGAACTGAAGGAGCTGAAGGTGCAATTATAAGAGTTGCTAGACCACAGATTTATTTGCCCTAGCGTCTCTCCGTAGGGAGCTCCCGTACTGTTTGTGAAGAAGAAGGATGGATCGATACGGCTATGCATTGACTATCGAGAACTCAACAAGGCGACCGTACGAAACAAGTATCCTTTGCCACGAATCGACGACTTGTTTGACCAACTGCAAGGCGCGTCAATATTTTTAAAAATCGATCTTCGTTCAGGCTATCATCAGTTGAAGATCAAGTCCAACGACGTATTGAAGTCTGCCTTTCGCATTCGATATGGTCATTATAAATTCCTAGTCATGCCGTTTGGTTTGACGAATGCCCCAGCTATCACGCCCTGACCTGGAATCACCCGAATCATCGTACTCGCAGGGGGTGTGATACCGTACGAGCCTGGAGTTGCGCTCGTGCAAGGCAAGATGACACGTTCTCAAATGGTTATCTTTTGAATTGATATTAACAACGAAAGGAAAACAGAGTATACGAAACAATTCTCTTTATTGATATTCGAAACTGAGATTACAAAGGCTTTCGATAGCCCAATAATATATGCCAGATTGGCTACAACACTCAGGTTCTCTCTTGCCCACAAAGGATTTCACCGTTCCATACATCATGCCTTCTATATCTCGACCGCATCAATCCTGTCGTGAGTCCGAGCGTCAATGCGATCACACGCTTCAATACGCTTCGGCATTCCAAGCCTCAACGCGCTATAGCAAAGCTCTGCCGTGAGCAGACCAATCCCTGAACCTGCTAGCAAACTAGTGGAGGATTAGTACTTTCGTTCTCGCTGTACTGATCAAAAACCCACTTAACAAACCGATATTTAGTATTGTATTGATTCATGCAAACATACAATTTAGTTCTCTTTCTATGTTCTCATTAGGATGAGTTTATGGCATATTCGAAGACTGTAAGCATGGCAAGCATGTTATTCAATTTGCATAAGTAAACGGATGAGCAATCTCGTATTTGTTTCGTGGCATGACTTACCAACATCGACGCACTCGTCTTTGCACCGACGCAAGGTGAATACGCCTATCAGCTTTCCCTGTCATGTTATAAGTGCTCTCTATGTGGATCTATATGTGCACGATATGAGTGTACCTTGCACTTTCGACCCAGGATCCGTCCATGCAGGATATATTTATACCTTGCACTTCCAACCCATCGCCCTTAACTATATGAAGGTCACTAGCTTTCCGGACTAGAATGGACTTATATTTATCAAATCGAAACATAAGACGATATTAACTCTGTGCGGTTGCTAACCAAACATCAGAGGCCACCGAAATAATTGCAGCAAGTGGCTTATCACATTCACCAGAAGGTCGCTACCCGTCTAAATGAAGTGCACCAACAATACCGTAAACGCAGTCCCTCCTAGGCCGAACGGTCCCAGCGCCCTGGTGCGCCACGTTCGAGGGAATACCCATGTACGGGATTTTATATCTTTAAGTCCATTTGACCATGCAACGTATCTTATCTTTCATACAACCAAGCAAGTTTCGCTTATCTCTATTTCAATTGGCACAATGCCCCAATGTCCCCAACGAACGCCCCGAAGGCCATAGACATTTCAAAGGCACCGTGCCGTATCGACAGTTATTTCACATCCGTGCCATAACTATTCTCCTCGTCGCAACGATGCCGTCTTTTGTATGTATTGTGCAGCTGCGCACATTCGCCGTCTTTCCTTGTATCGTGTATTCAATACACGCCTCGAAGCCGTGTTTTCGCATTCTACGCCTTAGTATTCAACGCGTTATACTTATGTTCCATTCTTCTGATTCGTGCAACTGAGGCAGGCCTCGATAGGCTATTCAATGTTCTATCGTTCGTGCACCGAGGCACTCGCATCGATATAGTCTTTAAATGTTCTAGTATGCTATCTCATGCACGGGGGCACGGAATAACTTATGCACTGGGGCACTCGTCGATACATTTATTCCATGTTCTTATGGCTTGCACACCGAGACGGTCGCCTTTGCGATATTCCATGTTCCATAGCGACTCGTACATTTGTTGTACGATTCATTTCAATTATTCTATCTTAGTGTTCGACACACACTATGTTTATCTCTCTATCGAGCCACGCCCGTGGCGTTGATAGGTTAACTCAACATACAATGATATATATTTTACTTGGACATGAAGGAGTAGGAAAGAGAGTCAATGTCCCCTCCACCTTGAGTCAAATTTGCCTTATTATTTTGCCGAGCCGTTGCGGCTCGATTTCATAACTTTGTTGCACGACCACTCTCCTGACTTAGCCATTCGAGCACTTCGTGCTTCATTGAATTATACGTCCGATTTGGCTTACCGTGCCTAAGTCTCAGCCCGTCGCAAGGCGTCGTTTGGTTTCGCGGACCCCTTACTGAATAAGGCAAAAGATCGACCTCTAACATTTTTGCGTAAATGTATAGCCTGCACATGAAACCAACTAAAATCAATACTTGCATCGATTCGGACTTGCACCTTGGTCGATTCAATTTCTTAGAATCTTTGAGCCGATTCAACGCACTTATCCTTCGGGGCAACGCGGCACTTCGCATCGATTCACTCGATGCATTCTTTGGGACAAGGCAACTCTTCGCATCGACTTAGTTCGATGCATTGCTCGGGACAACATAACTCTCGTATCAATTCGCATCGATATATTTCATTCGGTCAACACGACTCGCTGAGTCAATGCTTCAGCGTAATGCACCGTACGGAGCGGGGTATTACACTAGCCGTATTCATGGATCTGATGAACCGAGTCTTTCAAACTCAAATTGATAAATTTATAGTCATGTTCATCGACGATATCCTTATCTACTCAAAGAATCGAGAAGAGCATGCAGGACTCTTGAAGACGGTATTGCAGACTCTGCGTGAAAACAAATTATATGCCAAGCGGGGTAAATATGAGTTCTGGATAAGTAGTGTGACATTCCTCGGACACGTAATCTTTGTCGAAGGTGTCGCGGTAGACCCAAAGAAGATTGAAGTGGTGTTAGATTGGAAAGGACCTGCCTCGGCTAGCGATATTCGGAGTTTCCTGGGCTTAGCGAGCTACTACCGAAGATTCGTACAAAGCTTTTCAAAACTAGCGTCGCCTCTGACTCGCCTCACCAAAAGAGAGTATTATTTGAATGGTGTGACAACTGTGAATCCAGCTTTCAAGAGTTGAAGCAACGACTTGTCTCAGCTCCAATCCTTGTACTTCCAGATGGTCCAGAAGGCTTTCAGATATTCAGCGACGCATCGGGAACTGGCCTCGGGTGCGTACTCATGCAGAGAGATAAAGTCATCTCCTATACTTCACGGTAGTTGAAGCAGCACGAGAAAAACTATTCGACGTACGACCTAGAATTAGCGACGATCGTGTTTGAATTGAAACTCTGGCGGCACTACTCTATGGTGTGGCTTGTAAAATCTACACAGATCATAAAAGCCTGAAATACTTGTTTACGCAACGAGAACTCAACCTACGACAGCGATGTTGGCTCAAACTCATAAAAGATTACAAGCTAACGATCGAGTATACGCCAGGTAAGGGAAACGTTGTAGCCGACACGCTTAGCAGAATGTTTATGGGCTCACTGGCCATAAATAATAAGATACGGCGAGACCTAGAAGCGATGGGTATCGATCTCGAAATTGAGTATCGACACCTGCACCTAGCTCAGTTGAAGTTAGGATCGAGCCTGCTTAGCAAGATTAAGACAGTACAGAAGGACGACTCATTCCTGAAGAAGATGTACGAGCTGATTTAAACAGGAAGGGCGACTAACTTTGCGGAAGACGAAGACGGGACGATACGACTAAAAGGAAGGCTCTGTATTCCTAAAAATGTCGAACTCCGAAAAGAAATTCTGACGGAGGCACATTATGCAAAGTACTCGTTACATCCTGGAAGCACCAAGATGTACAATGACTTACGCACAAACTTTTGGTGGCACGGCATGAAGAAAGACGTGGCTACTTTCGTGTCGTAGTACATGGCGTGTCAATAAGTGAAGGCGGAACACCAAAGGCCAGGCAGAGAGCTGTAGAACTACGCCATTCCCGAGTGGAAGTGGGACAACATCTTGATGGATTTTATTATGGGATTTTTGAAGACGCCGCGGGGGAATGATGCGATTTGGGTCATTGTTGATAGATTGACCAAGTCGGCTCACTTTATCGCTATTAAAGTAGGATGGAGCGTTGATCGGTTAGCGTAAATCTATATCGACGAGATTGTTCGACTGTATGGGGTACCGGCCTCAATAATTTCGGACAGAGACGGGCGATTCCTATCGCATTTTTGGACGAGCCTACAAGCGACAATGGAGACCAAACTAAACTTTAGTTCTGTGTACCATCCCCAAACAGACGGTCAGACAGAGAGGATAAATCAAATCATAGAGGATATGTTGCGTCTGTGTACGGTCAATTTAAAGACTAGTTGGGATACGTATTTGCCGCTTACGGAGTTTGCGTATAACAACAATTATCAGTCAGCATTCAGATGGCTCCATATGAAGCGCTCTATGGGAGAAAGTGTCGTTCACAGATATGATGGGACAAAATTGGAGAGCGACAAGTGCATGGACCGGAACTGGTAGAGTAGGCCGTCGAAAAGGTCCGCTTGATCCGAGATAGACTCCGTATCGCACAAAGTCGACAAAAGAGCTACGCAGATCCTCGCCGACGATCGCTAGAATTTTGGGCGGAGACCACGTGTTTCTGAAAGTAACGCCCATGTGTGGTATGGTACAGTTTGGCGTTAAAGACAAGTTGACCCCAAGATTTGTAGGCCCCTTCGAGATCATCGAGCGAGTTACAATGGTTGTTTATCGGATCGTACTACCTCCTGCCTTGGCTGATGTGTACGATGTTTTGTACGTCTCATAACTTCGAAAATATGTGCACGATCCAGGTCACGTGGTTAGTTTTGAACAGTTGGAGCTACGTACTGACTTGTCTTACTCGGAGGAGCCTATTCAAATTTTGGACCGTAAGGATAAGGTATTACGAAACCGATCGATGTCCTCGGTCCGCGTGCTTTGGCGAAACCATTCAGTTGAAGAGTTAACATAAGAAATGTAGGCGGAGATGAAAGAGAAGTACCGTGCGTTGTTTGTCTAATTTAAGGTCAGACCCTTGTTCTTAAGTTTCGGAACGAAACTTTTTCTTAGTGGTATATTATGTAGCACCCCGCTTTCGATAGGCGACGGACTTCATAATATGCTTGTGCCGAGTTAGATTAGTCGGAAACTTAGATGGCCATCTGACTCGATCGCAGAGCTTGGTAAACGATAACACCTTGCGGCATCGATCAAATCGATTTGGACGGATGTTACGAGAATCGATCCAACTAATGGAACAACTTCTGTTGGAATAAGTCCTAGATGCAGCGGGCTGCGTCTCGGCGAGTGAGCTCTATATAAGAGTCCCTTCGATGGGACCGGACTGCTGTATTATTTTCTTGGAGCTTTTGCCGCAGGGTTTTGATGAAGTACTTTCGCATCATTTTTTGAATGCAATTTACGAATTTCGAAGTGAGGGAATAAAGAAGGAATCCTAACTAAGTGTTGGTGCCATTGCAGGAGCTCACATAACTAAAGCTTGAACGTTGCGAAGCGCTTCGACGGTCGGCACGATCAAAGAACTTGGTGGGTGATTCGGCCCCTTCTTTTCTACTCTGTTCCGCAAACAAAATTCCTTTGCCTCAAATTCATTCAAATCGACGATGCCAAGTTAAATGCATGCCAATCCACTAAAGTCAAGAACTCAGAAAAAACGTATCAATTTAGAGTAATCTACTCTAAAAAATACAAGTTTCTCACATAAACGAGAAAGTTTAAGGTTCTAGTAAAAAGATAAACTATTTCACGTGCTGCAAAATAATATGAAACGTCGACCGTGGGTTATGATGTCTTAGACAATTTGGTGTCCACGGAACGCTAAATTGGGAGTACGACTTTGGGGAAAATGAATCGTTGCATGAGTTGGGAGAAATGATAATGCCATTCAATACTGTCCGCGCTATACAAAATTGTTTGTATATATTAAACTGTTCATGCATTGGCATGGTCATAGACAGCTTGTACACAAGTTGATTTTCCTCGAATCGGTATCTGGGGCATCGAAATCGAATCGACCTAGGAGGAATGAATAATCGTGCTTCGGCACTGATGCATTGCGGGACCGTCAGTCAGGCTTGCAACCTAGATTGAACAGACCGAAATGTCGTTGAGATAGTCCCACGTGGTGTGTAACACCAATGACCGTGCATATAAGATAGTAGCATGGTCACCTATTGTCTTATACAGGTAGTAAGTATTATCTCTATTTTTATGCAGGGACGAGCACGGCCATGGTAAAAAATAGGATAAATCGCTATATTTTACTGCATGCTTTATTACTTCAAAGATGGCCATCGATATGAACTGAATTCATTTAATTCTAAAAAGAAAGACAACTCTAAAGCATGCCTACCTTAACAATCAGAGTCGGTTTAGACGAGTGGGTTTGCCTCGTCCACTTAGCAAGTGTGCTAATCCTCTCCCCCAAATTCCCAGGTGCGGCGGGAGCTCTAAACTGAAGCTGAAGTACGGAGAGGCATTTTGAAGCTCTTCCTATGCTGAAGTATTTTGAAGCCAATTCAATCAAAGGCTTATGTATAAAGGGGCGAATGTATGGAATGACAAGTGTTAGTTCAGGCAGCTTGTCGAGTATGTTTTCTTTTATTTTCAATCAATGTAGCCACAACGGCATCTAATGTAATTACGACTTGCACTTCGTTGCAAGCTATGAATGAAAAAGCATATTTCTATCTTCCTATATTACGTCTCAATTTGATGTGATTTGCGAAGTTTCAACTTGGCATTTCAATATAAAAATCAACGTAACGTTCTTGCCTTGTACGAGTGCAATTCCAGACTCGTACGACATCACGTCTTAGCGAGGATGATCGATTCGGCAAAATAACACCGGGGACGAACGGTTTATCGACTCAGGGTGTGACAGGCACTACCCGTTGTGACATATGGCCAAAGATTCATTCGCTATCAAGAGCTACATCGTAGGATTCACGGTAGGTCTGGCATCTTTGGTTCATGACGACTCGACGCAGTTCGTCGTTCAGGCCTTGTTGGAAGCGTTCGCACCATGCTTCCTTATTGGGCAGGAAGGCGCCGACAAACTTTGCTAGTTTTGAGAAGCTCGAGTCATAATCGTCGACTGACATATTTCCTTGTCGTAATATCATGAACTCGTCTTTTTTTTTGACGACGGACGGCGCGGGGAACGTACTGCTCAAGAAATTCTTCCTTGAACATTTTTCAGAAAATTATGGTATCGGTATCGGCTTTGTAGATTTTCTGTTTCTTAGCTGCCCACCAGTTGTAAGCCCTCAGTTATAGCTGTAACGTCGTACATGTTATCCTCTGGGACCTTTCAATGCTAAGCAGATTAAATAAGTCCTCAATCTACGCGAGCCACTCCATTATCACATCAGGCTCTGCTCGGCCATTGAATTTTGGTGGATTCATCTTGTGAAACTCCTTTGCTTTGAAAAAGGAAGAAGAATTTATCATTTGCGGTTGAGCTTCTTCCTCGACTTCATCTTGAACATCTTGTCTCTCTTCGGATACCAAGACCATTGCTTTGGTATTGCCCACCATCTTGTTTATGATCTGCATGAGGTCATCCATTTGCTTCCGCTGCGCATCAAATTGGGCTTTAATTTGCATCTGAAGCTGTTACTGCTACAGCTCCATCAACTGTAGCATTTTTTCTTTCTTCATCTCGCTAGGGCCAGTACTTTTTGAACTCGACGTACTATCCACGTTTGGGTTGTTGTGTCGGGATTATTCTTATTTTTCTTAGTCATTCCTACAAAACAATGTAAACCCGTTAGTATTTTTCAAAATATCTACGGACTTACCTATATAGAACTTTTATTTCACGCAGCATGTCGACAAGCATTCAATTGAACAATCGCAACGAACATTCCAACAATGAAACAGCTTTCGAAAATTCGAGAAAATATAACTGTGCTCTGATACTAATTTGTCACGCCCCGAGTCGACAAATCGTTCGTCCTCGGTATTATTATGTCGAATCGATCGTCTTCGCTAAGGCGTGATGTCGTACGAGTCTGGAATTTGCACTCGTACAAGGCAAGAACATTACGTTGATTATTATATTGAAACACCAAGTTAAAACTTCACAAATCACATCAGAATATAAGACGCAATTTAGGAAGATAAAAATATGCTTTTCATTTATAGCTTATAATGAAGTGTAATTCGTAATTATATTGGATGCCGTTGTGGCTACATTGATTGAAATAAAAGAAATATACTCGATAAGCTGCCTGAAATAACACTTGTCGTTACATACATTTGCCCTTTATACATAAGCCTTCGATTGAATTGGCTTCAAAATACTTCGAAATAGAAAGAGCTTCAAAACGCCTCCCCGTACTTCTGCTTCAGTTTAGGGCTCCCGTCGCACCTGGAGAGTTGGGGGAGGGGGTTAGCAAAACACAATTGCTAAGTGGACAAAACGAACCCACTCGTCTAAACCGACTCTGTTTGTTAAGGAAGGCATACTATAGAGTTTTCTTTCTATTTATAACTAAATAAATTCAGTTCATATCGATAGCCATCTTTGAAGTAGTAAAGCAAGCATTGAAGCATATTGATCTATCACAATTCTTACCACGGTCGTGCTCGTCCCTGCATAAAACACAGATAATATTTACTACCTGCATAAGACAATAGGTGAGCATGCTCTATCTACATGCAGTCATTGGTGTTACCACCACTTGGGACTATCTCAATGGCATTTCGGCCCGTTCAGTCTAGGTTGCAAGCCTGACTGACGGTCCCGCAATGCATCAGTGCCGAAGCACAATTATTTATTCCCCCTAGGTCGATTTAATTTCGATGCCCCAGATACTGATTCGAGGAAAATCAACTTGTGCACAAGCTGTCCATGACCATGCCATTGCATGAACAGTTTAATATATGCAAACAATTTTGTATAGCACGGACAGTATTGAACGGCATTATCATTTCTTCCAACTCATGCAATGATTCATTTTCCCCAAAGCCGTACTTCCGATTTAGCATCCCATAGGCACCAAATT
>JANAVB010017998.1:11811464-11816464 GCA_029216955.1 Iris pallida
CTATTTCATCATGATGATTATCTACCTCTAGTTTGTGATTGAGATTATATCCTCCTGTGATTGTCCTCCGTTTGGAGATTATATCATATAATACAGTTGTGATGGTGACCTAGAACAACGTTCTACCGCCAATACTGCAGCGTAGGCTGGACGTACCCACTTCTCGTGCCCTTACACTGGGTGCGGATCGTGACACATTTTTAGTGGTGGCCCATGCAGGTCGAGATTCGCATTAGTGCGATGTCGTGGTAGTACAACGACTTAGTTGTACTACTACGAGCCTGCTATAGAGTATAGGAAGTAAAGTGTTAGAATGAGAGGATACTCAATCACTGTTAGAATTTTTTGAAAGATTTCTGGGACGACCCTTGAGAATCTTATTTTAACTTCGATTTAAAATCTTTTTCCTTAATTTGATTCACCAATTACTCCTTGTTATTGAATTTGATTTTGATGGATTCATTGTTGAATTTTGAATCTTGATGTTAGTTATTGACTTTGAGTTTGTATTTAAATATATATATATATATATATATATATATATATATATATATATATATATATATATATATATATATATATATATATATATATATTGGAATTTAGGGTATAACCTGATAACATACTTGATAAGGACAGTGAGAAAGTTAAATGTCTACTTTATTTGTGGAGTTAGAATTTATCGCAGTCATACTGGCTAGCATGATAAGGACGTAGAGCCTGATTTAGATATACTTATCCTAGTGAAGGAATCTAAATTTTCTTACAGCCATACATGGTGGTGTGGTAAGAATTCTAGATAACATGATTACATGGTGTATACCTTAGTTACGGACTTCTTCAGGATGTGTGGGAGGTACAGTGACTTCAGGCTGAGCTTATGAGAGAGCAGTCTTAGTATCCAACTATTAGGGGATTACATGCATTTATGGGGAGAGCCTAGCCCCAAGAGGGCGAGGAGCAATATATATCTAGAGCCTCAGGGGTACCCAGGCTTCCAGCCTAGACCAGCCTATCCAGTTTAAATTCCTGTCCAGTAGAGGCCAGTTGAGCGAGTGCCTACTTGTGCCTTCTGTAAGAAGCCTGGGCACGTATGGAAGGACTTTAGGAAGAGACTAGGATTGTGCCTGTTTTGTGGGTCAGCTGAACATGGGATGCTACATTGTCCTACTATACCTTCCCCTAGTCGAGGCCTATCTCCAGGAGAGAGTTCCAGCCACCAAACGTAGTAGAGGTGAGTTCTTGACCTATACCTTAGCATGTCTTGATAATTACTGTACCCTACCATATTGTTTGTATAATTTGATACCTTATGACTGCTTTTGATTTAGTATGACTATAATAGCTAAATAAGATCTCAGACTGATATTACTTGCCATAACCATGTATGATATCTTTCCAACTGCATAATTTAGATAAGTTTTCTTAAGACTATGATTGTTGGAGATTTGACCTAGAAGGAGTACAAACACTTTAATTTTGAGGACAAAATTATTTTAAGGAGGGTAGATTTGTCACTCCCACTTTTCTAATTTGGGGTATTTTAGTAATTATGTGTGAATTTGAATTTTTGATTATTTTGATTATTAATTAATTGGTGTTTAGTCTTTGAATAGTGCTTTTGGTAGTAGCAAATGGTTTAACCTTAGTCAACCTAGATTAGAAGACTAACCATGTGATTATAATCCTAGTTAGCTAATTAGATTTTAAATAAGAGCATTAGTCCAATTTAGGAAACAATTTAATGCATTTTTAGGCTATTTTTAACATAAAGTTTTTGGCCTTTTTTGCTAATGGGCTTCATGTGGACTTTAATTGCATGGTGGCCCATAGCAAACCCTAACCTAACCCTAGCTAACCCATGGCCGGCCACAAACAGCAGCCCCACCTCTTGGAGTTATATGCTTGTAGCCGTCAAGCTTCTCAAACCCTAGAAACTTCCTTCTCCTCCAAAGTCCAACTTTCACATTTCTCATCGAAATTCTTCCAAACGAAGTGTGTTGCGATCGTTGGGAGGAGAGGAGCCTGCTGGAGACTTGCTAGCAAGGAATTAAAGGCGTTGGACTGGAGGAAATTGGCATCGACACGTTTGGAGGCTCGTTTCATTGAGATATTAACTCTCAATAGGTAAATCCCTCTAAACACTTGTAAATTCCAATTTTTCTTCATAGATGCATCCATCTAGGTACCTCGGACCTGCACATAAAGTTTGGTAGATTTTCGTATCCGTTTGATAGGCGTATCGGACACGTGTCGGTGTATTGAAACACGTGTTCGACGAAATACCTCTTAGAATCGAAAGTTCTTATTTTTTTGATTCTGTTTTCACGAAGTTGTTGCTGTTTATATTTGAAACAAGTTTTGCAAAGACGGATCTTGATTTGACACATTTTTGGTGTCCAAATCGGACACGGACACGCGTGCACGAGGCCCGTGCACAGCCTCGTGCATGCCCTGCTGTTCGAGTGCCATAACTCGACGAATACTACATGATTTTACATAAAATTTGATGGACACGTAGGGCAGCCTCAGCCCATATTCTCAAAAAATTTCACAATATTTCGTGGAGCATGCGCGGAGAAATCGAAGCCGCACTGGTCGGTTGAACTGTGCTCGCAAGCACGGAAACGATACTGACACGTCCTTCATTCGTGGACACGCCGCGACGAGGACACGAACCAGGAGCATGAACACGTAGCCCTAGACCGAGGCTAGCCCTAGACTCAACCACATGGCACGACGTGGCTCATGTCGCGACCTACGGAGGTCAACACGCGCCGACGAGGCCGCACGCGCACGTGCGTACAGCCCGTGCACTGTCCTATAGTCTGAGTGTCATAACTCAATGGATACGACACAGTTTGGCATAAAATTTTGTGGACACGTGGGAACAATCTCTGCCAACGTGGTCGTGAAATTTCACAATATTTCGTTGAGTATGCGCAAAGTTATCGCGTCTGCACTGATTCGACTGACACCGTGCACGCGCGCACAACCCTCCCCAATATGCGTCTTGTGCGACGCGTGGACACCACGTGGACACGTGTCAGGGTGGTGTATACCTATACCTAGACCCCGCCTAGCTTCGTGTACGAGTACGAGGCTCCTCGTGTTGCGTGTGGCATTCTATTGAGCGCGACACGTGCCCACGAGCACGTGTCTATGCACGCACGTATGTGCCCGTATGATACGTACTGATTGGACACGATTCGGACACGGGCTCGACCATATGAGTACATAGCATGACACAGATGCGTATACCTTCGTGTTTGTCGAGTTTCACTAGTTCTAGTGTATTTTGGAAATTGAGTATCGCGCGAGTTGGGTTTTGAATTCGGTTGAGTTTGTTTTTGAGTTGATTTTTTAGGTTGAGATTGAATTTCTGAGATTTAACTCAGATTTCTGAGTTTGGAGTTAGGTTTTGTTTAGATTATGAATGTTATTTTGTAGTTAGACTAATGGTTGCATTCAATCATCTAACTATATGTTATATAGTCTTTCCTTTGATATATATATATATATATTTTATATATATATTATATATATATATATTATATATATATATATTATAGGGGATCTATATTTGATGGGAAGCGCAGCGTCATGCGCGTGGCACCCGCTCGTCGACGGAGCCCCCCTGTCCGCCGCACCCCCCCGCCTCCCCACGGTGGCCGGGTGGTTCTTCTGGCCGACCGCCCCTCGGGCTGGCCGCCGTCCCCGGCCACTTCTTCTCCTGCGGCGCCCCACCCTCTCTCCCCTTGCCCGCCCCCCCTCGCCGGCCGGTCCCGCTGCTGCCGCCTGGCCGGGCGTCTTCCCGCCGTGCTTTTTCCTCCTCCTCCTCCTTCCCCCTCCTCCCCTCCTTATCAGCATCGCCGCTTCCGGCGCTCCAGGGCGAGGCGTCGGGAATCCGGCCCTGCTCCTCCGCCAGTTGCTCCGCCGGAGGCCCAGCGCCATCGGCCTACTCGTCGGCTTCGACTCCTCCCGACAACCACCTTGGGATCCCTCCGGACCCCTCCCTCCTTGGCTCTCGGCCGAGCAGTGCCTGGCTCTGTCAGCTTGTCCCCTCCTCCCCCGGCCGACCACCCCCTCGTCGCCCCCTCTCTTGCCGCGCACTCACCCTCACCCGGTGAGGCCCAACCACGCTCTCTCCCCGAGTGCTCGCCTCCCCCCGCGCCCTCCTCGCGGCCCTCTGTCCCCTCCTGCAGTGGAGGAGCCTCCATCCCCTCCCCTGCCTCCGCTTCCGGCACCGCGGCAGCTTCCCCCCCGTCCGCTCCCTCCTTGTGGCCCAACTCCGCCCACTCCCTGTTGGAGGAGCCTCCCCCCCTCTCCGGCCTCCGTCTCCGGCCCGCGGCCACATCCCCGCCTCCAGCCTCGGCCCCCTTTCCGGCGTCCTCCGACGTCCAGGCTTCTCCCTCGGCGCGGCGACTCCTCCCTCGTCGTCCCCCCCACGACGATTTCCCCCCGCCCCCCGGTTTCCTACGCCGGATGCTGGCCCCTCGCCGATGGGTGCTCACGTTTGTCCGGTAGTGCTCCCCCCTCCGCCCCCGCGGAAGCCAGCGTCTTCCTCCTCCGCCGTCCTCGCCGCCTCGTCAGGTCCCCGTATGGCTGCTATCGTTCTCCTGCCCCGCTTCTCTTTGCCGTTGGGTTCTTCCCCACCGTCGACCCCGGCACGCCGGAGCCTCCGCCTCCGTGTTCTGCGCGGCACCGGTCCACCGTCCCTCTCCATGCCCTCCGCCGGCGCGTCCGCCTCCGTGTTCTGCACGGCACCGGTCCACCGTCCATCTCCGTGCCCTCCGTCGGCGGAGCCCCAGTCCCCGGGTTTCGCGACCGTTCATCTCCCCTCCCAGGCGGTTCCCAACCGCCCAGCGCCTCCCCCGGTCCTGTCTTTGTCGGAGCGGCTGGAGTTCCCCTCAGGTTTGTCCCATCCGGCGGCCCTCTCCCCTGCCCGAGGCCCCCTCTTTGCCGGAGCTCCCTCCTCCCCGTCTTGCCTCCCCCGCCCC
>JANAVB010017998.1:11821464-12021464 GCA_029216955.1 Iris pallida
CCAAGACACTATCACTCAGACATCGCCGCCCAACCCTACCCTTCTAATTGACGGCCCAACTATCCTACCACGCCCCCGTCCGGCCGTCTTGACTAGCTTCGCTATCATCCCTTTCAAACAACCTGCTATCTCTCTCAACAATTCTTTTGAACTCCTCGCACGCATCAATCCTGATAGCACTCCCGATACCTCAAGTGAGCCAGTTCCTTCCAGCCCAGGCGAAGACGTCCAGCCACATTCCCCTATGGCCGGCTGCTCTACGGAGCAGTATAACCACACCCACACTCTTCAACCATGAGTCGACAGCGTTCACAACGCGCCACCCACCACCTCAATCCTCAACCATCCCGAGTCCACTATCATCCCCCTTCCAGTGGTCTCTCAACCTCCCTCTCCCTCCTCCTGCCGCCCGGGTCAGCATGGAGAGGCTCAGGCGGAGAGCCGTCCAGAGCAACATTCAGAAACTCAGCCTCTCGACACCCATCCAAACTATCTCACATTAACTAGCAGGTTCTGGCGAGCTAAGGAAGCGGGATTCCTGGATCGTAACAATCCATTATGTGCCATCGAAGAATATGATTATGATTCTACCACCTCCTCGACAGATATCAATGGTTACAGCGAGTCCAGCCAGAATAGCAGAGGCATCAGAGACATCGAACCTTCCTCCAAACCCACCAAAAAAACCCTCCCAAGAAGAACAAAAACAAACAAAAGCGACAGACGGCCATGACAACAAGGTCCGCCAGGAAGCTTAACCATCTCCCCCCTACCAACTCATCAAATGCTTAACATCATCTCCTGGAACGTGAGAGGTCTTGAAACAAACCGACGCTGAATAGAATCCTCAGCCTCAAGAAAACTAATCGTATCGACCTCTTAACCATCATTGAACCAAAAATCCCCCAAAGTAGAATCAAAGCCACTCAACTCAAGCTCGGCTTCCCTCAAGCAATCACTGGATGTAATGACATCTGGATTTTTCTCGCGCTTGAATTCAACTTCGGCATCATTAAAGATTCGCCTCAGGCCCTCTCCTGTTGGATTGAACTTTCGGCCCTCAAGTCTCGCTCTATCCTTTCCGCCGTTCATGGTATTTGTGACATCCCCGAGCGTAGAACGCTTTGAAAAGACCTGTTGGTAGCTGCTCTACCCTTCAAGGTCTCCCATGGCTCTGCATCGAAGATTCCAATACGGTGTCCTACAGAAAGAAGAAATCTGGCGGCCGACCGCCCCTCCAGCCAGCGATGGACGATTTCAACAACTTCATCTTCCACAGAAACATAACCCCCTCCCCTTCCAAGGCAGCGAATTCACCTGGTGCAATATGCAAGAGGGACATAGGCGGCAGTACTTCCGTCTGGATCGGGCCATGATCAACGATTTCTGGTCCGACATGGGCCTGATTACTAATCTCTCCCATCTGAACTCCACCGAATCGGATTACTCCCCTCTTCTCATCAGGATCAGCAACAATCACACCATTACAAAAAACCGTTCCGATTCCTTGACTTCTGGCGTCATCACCCCTAATTCCAAAATGTCGTTGTTTGCAAAAACAAAAGTCTTTTTATTTTACAAACTTTAAAGAATAGTACAAGTGTACAATGAATTCTGGAAAAGTACAACTATAGGAATCTGATCTGAAGACGATCGCTTTATCCCTTAGACGATGTGAACTTTGAAGACGATAGCCTCTGATGAATGCAGCAGCACTTGGACAAGAACTCCTGATCTCTGATGATCTTGAATAATGATCCCCCATAATGAAGAACTTGAAAACTCTATTTATAGAGTTCTAGAAATAACTATTTTGTAGTTATTCTGGATTGCGCACTATGAACTGCGCTGGAGACAGACAGCACAGACTGCAAACTGTGCTGGCCATTGGGAAGTTGCTCGATCGTGGGATAACCGTTTTCAGGCGCGTGACATTATTTGATTGAAATGTGCTTGGTCGTGTATAGGCGGTTGCCACGTGGCGAGCAATTGATGGCATGTAAGCCACGTAATAAATGTCAGTTATCTTTAACAAATTTGATGGACCGTGCCACTTAAATGGCGCTAGCTTCAGACTGCGCTCCCCTCTAGTCATTGGATAGCACTAGGATTCACATTTGGTCAAACTGCGCTGAGGTTGGACTGGCAGACTGTGCTCGTATTGGAATGGCAGACTGCGCTGATGTACATTTATTCTCGAGCGCCGTGCTGCACAAGAAACGAACGGACTCCTCGCTTTTCGGGCTGTCAGTATATCAGAAGATTTGATCTTTCTGTCAGGTAATGATGGCGTTGCCACGTCAGCGTAGCGCGCTCGGGCGTTAGCGCAGTTCAGCCTCGCGCGTTTGACTTGTAGCGCAGTCTGTCTTCAGCGCAGTTCATTGAAGGGTGCACAATTTAAACTTCTCTGCCTATTTGATGGATGCAACTTGATTTTTAGGACTTACAAGACCCCCTTCAAAGTTTTCGAAGTTTGAAAATATTCAAAGTTTCGAAATACTTTGAATTTTGAATTTGAAATCAAGTTGCGCTTTAGCTGCACGTTTGGAGGAATTAGCTCCGTCTTTCGTGGCGCAATCGGAGGCGACTGTTACGTTTCTGTGAGAAAACTATAAATAGTTTCATCTTCTATTCTTTCAGTATTTACTTGCTTTTGATTTCTCAAGAGAAAGAAACTCCTCTCCTACTCCGACTTCTTCTTCCTCCTCTCGTCGTCAACATCAATGGCGCCCAAGCGATCGGCCACTGAGAAGGGAAAGGCCCCTGCTGAACTTTTGACTCGTGTTGCACCGCGAGTATCTCCTCACGAGACGGGCCATCCAGCTCTTCAAGGCGAATGACGAACCATGATCGAAACCCTTTTTTGGGTTTTTAATGTTTTTGAACTTTCATGCCTCTCTCTTTTTAGAGATTGATGGTATTCTCAACCACTTGCGCTACCCTGTTTAGGGTTTCGGCTGCATGTACAACAGTTTTCATTTTTATGAAAACTGTATCTTTGTGCAATCGGTTGGAAAGCGCTGACCAAATGTTCAGTACAATCCTTCGATTTGTGCATCGATGCACAAACTGATGTTTTGCGTAAGTCGGTTGTGCTAGCGCAATATGATGTCTTGTGCACATTAGCTGTGCTGGTGCAATCTGATGTCTTGCGCACATTGGTTGTGCTGGCGCAATCTGATGTCTTGCGCACATTGGCTGTGCTGGCGCAATCTGATGTCTTGTGCACATTGGCTGTGCTGGCGCAATCTGATGTCTTGCACACATTGGCTGTGCTGGCGCAATCTGATGTCTTACGCACATTGGATAAATTATGAAGAAGTTTTTAAATTCTTTTGTACATACTGATCTTTGTCTCTTCATTGATCCAGTTAACCTCAGAGAAGATCCAAACTACGAGGTTCTTGCAGGATCTCTGTCTGAATCAGAATTCAAAGAAGATCTCTCACACGTCTCCTTTCCATAGTATGCTTTACCATCATCCCGACAGGCCGTCTTGGTTGCGCAAGATAATGATACTTTATTGTGTTTGATGAACGGGCAACCTCTTCAGACTGCTGACACTGTTACCCACAAGAAACCTCTATTTTTTGTTTGGTTAGGCTTTTGATAAAAAATCTCAGCCAAGGTCTCGCATGGAACAGAGAATCTTCCAAAGGGGTGAGAAGACGATATATTTGACAGAGATCTCCAGATGTCTCCCTCTGTCCAGATATGCTTTTGCGAGCTATCCCAGAAGAATGGAATGGGACATAACTCCGTTGCAGCAGGCCCGAGTGGGTAATATCTGTGTTAAGAAGGCGCCAGACCATAAAGATGTATTCTACAGTTCTTCTGAGCGACATAGCTCCCTACTCAGAGGACTAAAACCCGGTTGCATTCTGCCAGAAGATTCTTCTCTGCTGCTACCAGTAAGAACTTCAATATTCGCAAATGAGTTTGCGAAGGTGGAAGGGAGGCATCCGGACCAGGATCTACGGTTGACAGGTCTTGTGAACCCGGACAATAAAAGGTGGATCTGTGTGGCCAATTGAATATTGGTCCAATTTAAAGATCAACTTAAAGAAATTGATCTGTATCAGGCAGTATACGCTACTGTCTATGGCTTCTCCCCTAATCCACATCTATTCCTTGTGTTGGCGGAGAGATATAATTATAGGACTGGGACTTTCATGATGCCGCACGGAGAAATTGGATTAGCCTTGCATGAGATGAAATACATCTCTAATCTGCCAATGGGGGATATCCCCTATGAAGATTTTATTCCGACAAATGATGAATTGGACAAATTGCGCAATAAGAACGCCAGAATGGTAGATGTTTTTGAAGAGCTACTTTGCCATTACAAGATTTGTTCTCTATACTACTAGAGTGGTACGGCCAACACTTGCTATTCGACCAAGTGGTTGCCGTATCTTTTTCTCAACCATATTATTGAGAAGAAGACCAAAGAACATGAGAACTGCAATCCCAACTTCTTCAAACCGCTTAGCAATAGCGAGGTGATAGAGTTGATGGAGACGCACAACGATATGGATATCAAGATTGAGGATGATCTTCAGTATCCTCCTTTCAAGAAAGGAGACATCGTCGAAAGCTACATGAGGATGGGTTACAGGCCCATGTCGAAGGAAGCCCAACTGGCAGGGTTCCTTACTTACTGGCTTCGACGATATGTCGTACCTGGGGCCAGTGCAGTTGACCGCTTCCATCGCGGTTTACTGTTTGCTGCTGTCCGTCTAGTTTTCGGCTACCGGATGGATTTATTGTCAGCAATGACATGCAGGATGAACGTCGGCCTCCGTCTCTTCGTTGATTCGATGATTCGAGGAAAAGACGAAAAGGGACATTTTCCTCAGTTGGAACTGCCGTATACATATCTGTTTGGATGGCTGCTTCTACACCATCCTTCCTTAATAAACCCTGCTATGGGGGCAGTAAGCGGCAGTTTTCTGAGAAGATATTCTGGATGTAAGTGGATCTATACCACTTTGAAAGATTGCAGGCGAGTCTTGAATCTGGGCAAAGGATGGAACTTCTATTGTGTTACACCTTCAGTCGGTTATGAATATGTACTGACAAACATGATCGACTCGGTGAGAGTGCTACCCTTGGGTCGTACCACCTTCGATTGGCTGAGGACGATTCGGCCATCACATCTAGTATACCGGTTCGAAGATGAATGTTATCTTGAACCTTATCTTCCAAGCTATTTTGCACGTCAATTCGGCTATGACCAATTTCATGTCGGCAATGCCATACCATGCCTTCAAGAAAAAGGTTATTTGATTGATGGAGCCCGGGCTTGGGCCTATTACAATGCCCGTGACACAAAGACAACGTTCTCGATGTCGACAAGGAACGACCGTGGCCCGCGCATGCTGTATACTTATTCGATCTTTTATACATCAGCAAATACTTTTGCTGAGAATTTCAATCTAACAGACAGCTTTGCGATGATGACACGATTTAGAAAAGGAGCACCTGTTTTGTTGCCTCCTGGTAATGATGAAGAACACGAGCCGGCTGATGCGCCTCTAGAAGCTTCGAAGGAAGCCAACTTCCCTGAAGAAGTCTACGAACCGCTGCGTGTTTCTTTGAAAGTTGTAAGATCTTCGATCAAGGAGAAGAAGAGGAAGGCAGAAGAACCATCTTCTCCTGTCTCTAAGAAGAAGACCGCTATAGACTCTTCGGAAAGAGTCATGACTCGATCGCAGTCTCGGCAACAGGCTGAGTCCATCCACAGAGAAGAGGCGACGACCCCGACTTCCATCCAAAGACAAACACACGCTGCAGACGTAGAGAGCCCTGAAGAACCTATACGCAGGAAGAAAATAGCTTTCAGAAAGAAAGTGACCACTCCCTCAAAAGCTATCCATACATCTGCCCTGATAAGTGCTTCTGCCGGGGTTATGATGCCTTCACCTACGCCTGCTCCTGAGCCTAGGCAGGTGACAAATACACAAGAAGGAGCTACCAGTGCAGAGATAAGGGACAAGGTCGCAGACACAAGAGAAGAGACCGCGGAGGCAAAAGATGAGGCTGCAGAAAGAGAAGCGGCTGCAACTCTGATCCTAATCAATGAGTCGGAATCATCTGTCGAAGTATTGCCATCTCCCACACTTGCAATGGAAGCTGCTCATCTTCCAGCTACACTGTAGTGCCCCGTCCCGCTCAGTCAATCGGAGGGATCGAAATGCCGACGGCATTCGGACTTAGCCTTGCAACGGCTGCTCGAAGACATCGTTCGGTCGAGGCGACCGCTCGCTCAGGTAGGGTAGTTTCGGTGAACTTGCCTCATCTTAGCCTTCACATAATAAATCGCATATTTTTAACTTGCACAAGTAGGCTTAATAATAAAAAAGACGAATCCACATAGCGAAGGAAATAATCCCGACGGGTCGAATTGAGTTAGAATATGGAAAGGTCCAATGGTCGATTTAGAGTTGGTGCACGGCGTGCTTTGAAAATGACACTCGATCCTTCGTTCCGTGGCTTGGGAGAAGGAAAGTTGGTTGAGTAGGCGAAGTTATAAACGTAGCCTAAGTCATAGGCGTCGCCCGCGTAAATGCTCGATAAAGCATGCACGCTTCCATGATGTAAGGCTTGGTATAGCCTTTGCTCGTCCCTTGAGTTAAGTTGTTGTAACGCCCCAGTCCCAAAATACGTAGGACTAGGAACATAGACATGCCAGCTGTATTCATACGAAGTATATTCCAATATATGGAAACCTCGTATGGACACATAAGCTGTAAAATACAGTAGAACCATAACTAATCTCATCTACACAAAATAAATGAATAAAAATATCATACAATGAAAATGAATTGTCTTGATACAATATGTTGGGCGGAGACAAATCCACTACCGACAAATAAAGAAAAGTACATGAGAAAAGAAATAATTTTGGCGAGCGAAGCGAAGACGATCCAAGCGCAATCATCCTCGAAGAATAGAGATGGTCACGACTAGAGCTAGAGCACCTGCGAAAGACAATAGCACACACCTGGCGAGATAACCAGGTCCTCAGAGGGACATAACAAGACACATAATATCATGCCATATAAACTGAATAAATATTGCTCAAATAAATAAGTCAATTGAATTATAACATGGTCCAATACGCACCTATTGAACGAGCGTACCATCCCCCCAACCAAACAAGGATAGGAGATGGTAAACTAATTCACGGTGACGTATCTTTCCATGCTATGAATCCAATATGGTATCCGGACCCCAACAAGGTTCAATACCTTCTCATCGAAGTAGTAAGCCACACCTACAACCAAACAAGGACAAGATGTGACGAACTAATCCGCGATAAGTTATTGTTCCAAGCCACGGTCAGATACAAGTACCCAAACCAAAAGTACTCGTACCTAACGGATAAAGGTACCTAACCGTTCTAAGTGAAATATAGTTAAGAACAATCCCTCCTACGCATGGCCCCTGGCTAAATAGGATCGGCATAGTCCCCCCTTGGGGCACTAGAGGCCCAATCAATAAGAGCATGATGTTCCGCAGAACGTCAGTGGCCGTCAGTAATCATGGGTCAACAACCCCGTATCTCCAGCGGAGAATCCGGGTCACAAGGAAAAGTACATCGAAGCCCATACGCTAAAGAATTGTTCTCCCCGTCCAATGCCTACTGTGTTGTATCCACAACACAAAACCTCTATAACCGCTAAGTCAAACTAGCATGCAACCTCTATTAGCGGTTATTCCTATCGCACAGCTTGTACGTACTGGTGGCCAGCCAATCACGCACTTCCGTATTCTACATGCGACACACACAACCTCGTGGTACAACGTGTCAAGGCCATGAATGCAACACACAAAGGTGGTCCCTTAAATCTAAGGTTAATGTGTAAGAAAAATAATACATAGCAGGGAATATAAATAAACAGTAAGTTCTAATAGGTTATGCCATGTATCACAGTTTATTTTGCATAAAGAAAACAAATAATGCATGAAATATGAGATAAAATAAATAAACAGCTAATGGCAAGGTGTCTTGCCTGGTAGTACGCCTGATGTGCTGCGATAATCAAGGTGGCACGAACTTCGACTTTGGTGCAACAACTATACAAGGTGACCTCTGATGGTGGCACGGTCAGTTCCATTGGGTCCAGAAGGGTCAAATTAGTTAGGGTGGACAGGAGGAAGGACAGAATTGGCAGGAGGATAGGAAACATGGGCCTAGTAACCAAGGAAGATGGGTACGAATAATTCATATAAGAGTTTTCGAGAATCTTTATAATATTTGAAAATATATATTTATTAGTAAAATAGTTTTTAGATAAATGTTTGTAGAAGCATTAAAATCGCTTTTAGGCAAAACTTTTACTTCTACAAAAAAAATATCAATTTACGACAGAAACCATATTAATTAAAACAAATCTTGTTCAAAGCTATATATTTTCATTAACTAAAGTCAAGAAATATTTATAAAATATTGAAACTATATATTTTTACTAGTCAAGAGTAAATTAATGCCAAACAATACTTTCTAGGGTAGTCCAAAAAATGGATAAAATGCTTAATAATATATTCGAAATCGCTAAACGTTCCAAGCCTAATAATATATCTATCTAAATTTTATTTTTGAGAAATCTTATAACAAAATACTAATAACAAATATATATATATATATATATATATATATATATATATATATATATATATATATATATATATATATATATATAAGAATTCTAATAAGATTATTATACTCAAAATACACAATAATAATAATAATAATAATAATAATAATAATAATAATAATAATAATAAGTAATAATAATAATGAGAATAATAATAGTGAATAATAATAATAAATAAAATAATAATAATAATAATAACAATAATAATCAAAAAAAAAAACAAAGTTGTTCTCTTTAGTCTTTACACAGCTCTGCTGTGTTTTAGGAAGAAAGGGAAGGAGAGAGATGAAAGAGAAAAAAAAATAATCGAAAGAGGGAAAGAAGGAGAGGGGAAGAGAGAGGAGGGAGAGAGAGAGCGCCGAGAGGGGCTCGAGCGGCGGGAGGAGCCGTGGAAGAAGGGAATTGGGGGAGAGACTTAGGCCGGCGGCGGAGGAGAGTTTGGAGGAGGCGGCTGTAGAAGCATGAAAAAGAAGAGAAAAAATGATCCATGCGGCCAAGGAGCCTCATGCGGCTCAGGAGTCCCATGCGGCTTAAACATATAGGCAGTTCAAGTGGACTCCATGCGGCCCGAGAGGGAAGCCACGTGTCTTTTTAGAACGGCTGTGCCCAGCGTCATTCAAACACAATTAATGCTCTGACGGTTGACAGCTGACAGCTGACAGCCCTGACGTAAAGTAGTCATAATGGCTGACACAAAAGCACTATCTTCCTAGGGAACTGGAGAAAATCTTTACAGCTTCGAGGCAAGTTTATGCGGCCAGATTAGATGAGTTCATGCGGCCAGTGCAGAGAAACCTATGCGGTTCAGTCATGAAGGTCCGCCATGCGGCTCGGCCATGAAAGAAATCCATGCGGCCCGTCCATGAAGACTCTCATACAGCTTGGCCATGAAGACCCCCATGCGGCTCAGTCATGAACATATTCATGCGGCTCGGTCATGACAACCTTCATGCGGTTCGAGTATAGAGACTATTCATGCGGCTCGGCCATGAAAGAAATCCATGCGGCCCGGCCATGAAGACTCTCATACAGCTCGGCCATGAAGACCCCCATGCGGCTCAGTCATGAACATATTCATGCGGCTCGGTCATGACAACCTTCATGCGGTTCGAGTATAGAGACTATTCATGCGGCTCGGTCATGAAATCTTTCATGCGGCTCGGTCAGGACGACCTTCATGCGGCCCAAATATGAACGCTCCTTATACGGCTCAACAATGATGACAGGACACGTGTCCCAAAGATAATCAAATTTTGGGTCAGATCCCAATGATTTGGGACACGTGGCAAGAGAATGAATTAAATTGATTCATTTAGATTTGCGGATATCAACAAATCATCATAATGGGGATTTATTACAATCAACATTAATTGCTGACATGATTTGGCATAATCCTCATTAATGGCCCAGATCCTTCACGCTCAAGATTAATGGCCCAGATTGATCATTTACCAGACCGTCGCCACTTTGAGAATGGACAATCATTGCAAACCCTAATGATGCCCCCCACTATTATAAATAGCAGGGTGCCATTCCCTTGCAAAAGGAGATTTACATAGAGAGATATACGCACATACAGAGAGACGCTCCCCCAAAAATCAGAGAGAAAAATCTACAGAGATCAATCAAGAGAGAGAGAAGCCAGAAGAGCAATACGAGGAGAGCAAGAGGAGCATTTCTTCGTCAACGCCAACCATCTCGTCTCAGGAGCCAAGGCTACGTCCGATCGTCCAAGGAGTAAGGTAGAGCTGCCGTCGCTTTCCCGAGCCTCTACCGTCACCCCCCAGAATCAAAAATAAACAATTATACTTAGATTGTTGTACCTAGGTTATCGTCCCTAGGCTTTCTTTGTACAAGCGAGTTTGTAACGTGAAGTAAAAGTCCAGTCCTCCCATAAAACTGTTCTGCTCTTTTATATTTCATGGCAAACACGATGGCGACTCTGCTGGAGACAAACTTCTCCACGGCTGAGGAGTTGATGACGCAATCGGATGCAGCCAATCTTGGCTCCACGCAACAGAAGATGGTCGCCCGGTTCGACCAACAAGCATTCGAAGAAATGCTCTCCGACAAGAGCGCTGGCCCGGTCCAGAAGCGAGCCCGTACAAAGAAGGCCCGCAAGGAGTGGAGACCCCGATCATTCGTTCCTACTGAAGCTCTTGCAGAGATACCCTCTGTCGCTCAAAACGGCGGAAAAGACTCTCCTGTGGCCCCACTTCAGATCATAGATGACTCTGCTGTCCCCAAGTCTGACAGAAGAAAATATTATGATGCTGGACTTGTAGGTGCAAAGAGGAACTCTATGTGATCCGAGCCGCATAAGGGTTCTAGCCGCATGGAGAAAGCTTATGCGGCTACGTCCGCCAGCCGCATGAAGAAAACTCATGCGGCCACATCTGTCAGCCGCATAGCTTATGCGGCTACAGTTGCCAACCGCATGGATGAAAATTATGCGGTTGCTGAAGTCAATCGCTTGCAGAAAACCCATGCGGCCACAATTGCCAACCGCATGCGGCCAGCCTGCACGGTCGTGACTCCTAGTCGCACAAGAATAACTCATCCGACAGCTAAAGACAGCCGCATGCAGACAGCCTGCACGGCTTCCAATCCTAGCCGCATAGCGTCTGTTCCATGCTTCTCTCGATCAGTCTTCGACCGTCTCTCATGCGGTCCTGACCCTGATGGTTCTCTGGATGATAAGCCAGACTCTGTGGTATCCAACTTGGACTCTTCCTATTACGCACCCGTAAGTGCTAAAAGGAAGAAGTCTAGGGCAGCGCGGGCTCACCAAGCTCAGTCAGCTGCCCCAACCTCTGACTATCGGAGTGTTCCGCTGATTGTCACGCGGGCCTCTAATGGAAAGTTGTATAAGGCTACTCGTACCATACCCCTTGCGGCCAATGGGCGGGATAGTCATCAAGCATCTCCCAGTAACGAGCGAAGGCAAGTATACGAGCTACCTTCGAATCAGGGAGCAGGCGGGAGGCCTACACACTCGCATGCCCAGAATTCCTGAGCCAGCAAAGTAAGTGACTTGCGTGAGGCCATCCTCCACAAACGCAAGGAAAGAGAAGATGTATCACGGTGCAAAGAGTCCTCCCACGGACGTCACTGCACCCAAGTCATCATCAATTGCTGCTGCAATATGTAAGAAGACCGGCGGTCTGTCTTTTAAAGACTGCAACAGCCATCTTCAGAAGACGAGGTACTACCCGTCGTCTCCTGCAACTCTGTTCGAAAAGTCCTCGCTGATGGAAGGGGGAAGAAGACGAATGTTCCCCGCCCGAAGATCTCAACCACTGCGACTAAAAGACTGTCGTCTAAGCGGGTGCCCACCACCGGAGTTTTCCAAGGTACCCGCTCTAAGACGAAATCTGCTACAGTGGGGGATTCGTCGTCCATAATGCAGGGGGTTGCTGGGGCTGGGTGTAGCACCCCTCTGAGCCTCCACAGCAACCCAATGTTCCAAGAAGACGAGCCGGGGGAGACAACTCTCCCATCGGATACAGCAAACCTCGACCTCCCTAACGACATCCACAACTCCCAAGACGAGGCGAACTCGGAGATTGGGGGTACTGTTCCTTTTGAGTCTGAATCAGAAGGGAATATACCCACATACCCCGATGATTTCTCGCTACAAGGATACGATTCAGAGGGAACTTCCTCCACCGCTCCATCTATCTCTCCTCATGTGAAGATGGTATTCATGACAGACAGCAACCAAGGTGGTTCCAGTGATCGCCAGCGCATCGACAGCCTCAAAGCCATATTGCTTACTTTGGTCAAGTCTGTTGACGAGATCAAAGCGGCCCTTCCAACTCTGCAAGGAGGGACGCCTGGCCAAACAAGCGCGGGTCCCAAGGTCAATGCGGACTCGAATTCGGCGGCGCCAAACCCGGGCAACAATCCTCCAGAAACAACGGCCCCCACCGTCGTAGACGAAGCACGCGAGGCAAGAAGAGAGGTCCAGGAGCTCCGAGCCATGTTCCACGCTCGAGAAAACTCTCAAGACCTCAGAATACGGCAACCGTACCCTGCTGTATGGAGGGATGTTCCTTTCCCACCAAGATATAAACCGTTCAATATCAATCCTTATGATGGCAAGACCTCGGCAAGTCGGTACATCACTTACTTCGAGGTCACCACCGACCATCTGCCCATGACGATGCCATTCTCACACGATTATTCATCGGGGCATTGGAAGGAGTCGCCTTCGACTGGTATCGCAACCTGCCGGACAACTGCATCCACTCTTTCGCCGGCTTCAAGCACATATTCTTGGAGAGATTCTACGAAGTAGGGCAGGATATCACCATGTCCACCCTCATGGACGTCATCCAAGGGGAGAAAGAGCTGACAAGGAACTACATCGAGCGGTTCCGCCAAACCGCCATGAAGTTGCCCTCTGGAAATCCAGATTCCTCCTTGATTGAAATTTGCCAAAAGAGACTCCTCCCAACAATCAGTCTCTGGATGGGCGAAAGTCAATTCAAGGACTGGAAGACGTTCATCATCAGCGCCACAAGTGCCGAAGAACGATTGAAGAAGGCTCGCCAGCTGGGATTGCACATCTCGGACGGAGAGAACAAGGGCAAGCGTCCTAACACCAATAATGATAATGGGGGTAGTCCCTCCAACAATCGGGACGGCAGGGGCAAGCAGGCTATGGTGGCCGACACGGCACAGAAACCTGAGCCAAAGCCGGCAGACAAACAATGGTCGCAAATCACTTACTCCTTCGAAGACGGTCACGTCAAGCCCATCTTGGATATGCTCATACAAGGGGACAGAATTCAGCTTCCTCCACCAAGGCGGGAACCGCAGCCGGCAGAGATGGAGAACCCAAAGTACTGCCATTATCATCGCTACGTCCACCATACTACACACGACTGCTACCAGCTGAAACGGTACATCCAAAACCTCATCGATTCGAACGCTTTGGCCATCGATTTTGAAGAGGTAACGGTGGCAGCCAATATGGTGTCAGTACAATTCGGCAGCTTCCCTCCGACGGAAACTCAAGACGGGGTGGTCCCCATCCCTCTGGCGACAATGGAGATTACTGATCTTCCACCTTCCCGAGATCAGGCTACTGGTTTAGTGCCCCTCACCACATCATGAGGGGAGGTCATGTGGATCCATCCAGACTTGGTATCGGAAGTGACTCGGCCCACATCGTCTTCTATCTGCAAGAAAAAGAATAGAAAAATCAGATCCTGTCGCACAATCTCGGCAGACATCGAGGAAGCTACAGCCGTCGTCACGCGGTCTGCGGTACAATCCCAACCTGTGGTTGACAATCCAGTTGAAAATCATCAACCCACTACAACTGATGCTCCGGGACCGGCTCAGCCTTCGACGACCGACAAGCCTAGGCCGAGGGAGACTCGCTTCGACAAATCCCTCCGAAAAGAGGCAGCCCAAGGGCTGGAGAGGCCCTACAACTTTGACATCTTAGCGCAATTGGCTAACACACCGGCCAAGTTGTCACTGTACGAACTCCTAAGGTTCTCCAAGGACGTTCGTATTGCATTGAGCGAAGCACTCCAAAATGTCGATGCCTATCTGGCTCAATCCAACCTCACCGGGGAGGACTCACCTGTGGATCTCCAGGATAGTGCCTGCACTGGCGCAATACCAAACATCGTCTTCACTCCGTAAGATATGCTCATCAAAACTAATCTGCACGATCGCCCACTATACTATACTGGATACATCGGCGACGTAAAGGTGGATCGGATGCACATTGATCCTGGCTCCTCCATAAGCATTATCTCGAAGGGTCTGCTACATCATCTCCGCATCCCAATGCATCGCCTGATGCCTACAAGCACCGCCATCAGCGGTTTCAAATCGGGCAGGAGCTACCCTATTGGAAAGATTCGTCTGAAGTGTCAAATTGGCGACCTCCAATCCGAAGTCACCTGCTACGTCATAGATGCAGACACTTCTTACAACATTCTCTTGGGGCATCCGTGGATACACGATTATATGATCGTGCCTTCCACGCTGCACCAGTGCTTCAAATATGTCGACAAATACGGCTTCGTGAGAACGGAATTTGCTGATATCGATCCATTCAAAGGGGTCGAATCTTACTACTCAGACTCCTGCCTATACGAAAAATCGAAGAAGCATCTTGGTGAAGGAGATGTACAAGCCAGTACCAAGACAGCTATAGGATCAGAAGAGCCTCTGACGATCCACCTCCAAGCTCGCAAACCGGGCAGGTCTGCACCCCTTACCGCCACTCTGCGTAAGGATGCAATCAGCCTCTTGGCACAAGAAGAGCAGATGAAAATCCGGCTGCCAAGGTCTGACAAAGTACCAAGATCCACAACGGGGCCACTAACAATCAGACTGCCGAGGGTCGGTCAGTCACAAACGGAGAAGCTCAATCCCTCCGACAAGCCACTGACGATACGCCTTCCCAAGAAGGGTCGTCACCCCGATGCGAGGTCTGACACTGCTAGCGAACCAGCCACTCCTTGCCCTACATCGAGTACCAAACTGGGGGTCGCTAGTCTGCCAATAACTCCACGCTCAGCTCCATCAAATGAACCACTGACGATCAAACTCCCCAGGTCGTCCTCTCAGTCTTCATTCACACAGGGGGTAGCCTAAGAGGAACCGGAGCTAGCCAAGTATGTGGCCGCCCACACTGATGTTCCCTCCGCAGATGATGTAATCCCCTAGAAAAGATACCTTACTTTATCAATAAAGGGCTATCTTTGAACTACCTCGAGCTTAATAAGCTTTGTACAATGTACACTATAGAACACGGTATAGGCACTTACCTACACACACAGGTGACAAATGTCTACACCACAATCCAGCTTACTCCAGCAGAAGACGCTTACCGAATAATCGAAGGAGGGGACCATCCAATCATCTTCGGCCGGAAGGACGATCCGCATCCCTTCACCATAGAAGAAGTCAACCTTGGATCGGATGCCGGAAGACTACCTCTGTATCTTTATAGCCCCCAATCTAAATATCTCATGCTGAAATAGGGATACGATCTAGAAACGACACCGGTTTGAACTACGGTACTGGACGACGATTACCTTTGCAGCCCCCGGTCCCGGCTGGCAAACTACGGGACTACTATAGCAAGACTCGATGTGGATTAGGGTATGTAACACCCACGACGACCCCTGAAAGTTCAGATGAAGAATGCGACTGGCATTCACATTCGACCGGATCACCAACTTCTGACTCTGATACCAGCATCGGAGATGTATTCAGACAAGTCTTGTCAGTCAACATGGCATTCGCTGACACTTATGAAGAAGACGAAGACATCCCCGAACTTCTTGAACTAGAACCATGGGCACAACAGCTAAATGAACAATGGGAGAAGCGTTTCGAGCGAAGAGAACCTCCTACTGAAGACGAGGTCATACAAGTTAATCTTGGTGATGAAGCCTCCCCAAAACCAATCTTCATCAGCCATAGTTTGACAGATAAAGAGCGAGAGTCGCTGCTCCAGCTCGTCAAAGAGTATATCGATGTGTTCGCCTGGAGCTATGAAGATATGCGAGGATTGGACCCCGAGATAGCACTCCACAAACTCAATATTCGTCCGGATGCAAAACCTGTCAAGCAACAGCAACAACGATTTCACCCCGATGTCATGAATGCTATTGAAGCCGAGGTCAACAAACTGATAGCCAGCGGCTTCATTCGCGAAGAGCAGCATCCAGACTGGGTAGCCAACATCGTACCAGTTCTCAAGAAGAACGGAAAGATCCGAATATGCATTGACTTCCGGAATCTGAATGAGGCATGTCCTAAAGATGAATTCCCTCTCCCTATTACGGATATTATGATCGACAACACCTGCGGCTTCGAACGTATGTCCTTTATGGATGGCTTCTCAGGATACAATAAGATCAAGATGTTCCCTGACGACGAGAAGCACACATCATTCCGAACACCGATTGGTACATATTGCTACACCGTTATGCCTTTCGGTTTAAGGAATGCTGGAGCTACTTACCAGAGAGCTATGAGCGTCATCTTTAGAGACCACTTGCGCAAGACAGTGGAATGCTACGTCGACGACATCGCCGTCAAAAGCCGTTCGAAGGAAGATCATCTGCAAGATCTCAGGACAGTATTCGACCTAATGTGAGCACACAACTTAAAGATGAACCATACGAAATCATTCTTGGGTATCTCCAGCGGGAAATTTCTGGGTTTCGTCATCACTTCTCAGGGCATTCACATTGACCCCGAGAAAACAAAGGCAATCATGGAGATGGGTCCCCCGAGAAATCTTCGCGAACTCCGAGGCCTCCAAGGCAGGCTAGCTTACATCAGGAGATTCATCTCTAATCTCTCTGGACGATGTCAACCATTCACCCATCTCATGAAGAAGGGAGTCTCTTTCGTATGGGATGAGGAATGCCAGCGCGCTTTCGACAGCATCAAAGAATATTTGTCAAACCCCCCAGTCCTGGTAGCTCATGTTGCTGGGAAGCCATTCCTGCTCTATGTGCGAGCTATAGAACATTCTCTGGGTGCTCTGTTAGCACAGAACAATAACGCGGGCCACGAACAAGCTATATACTACCTCAGTCGGAAGATGATTGGGCCAGAATACCGATACACGGCCGTAGAGAATGAATGCCTTGCTCTCGTATTCGCCATCTAGAAGACGCGACACTACGTCACGGGACAAACCATCCACGTGATATTGTGGATCAACCCCCTCAGGGTCCTCATGACCAAACCTGGGGTACTCAGCTCTCGCCTTGCTACCTGGGCGATATTACTATCACCATATCACATGATCTTCGTCCCGCAAAAGGCTGTTAAAGGCCAGGCTCTGGTAGACTTTCTAGCAGCCCATCCAGGTTCAGAGATGACTAGAGTATATGAAGAGATACCGGACGAGGTTACCAGTTCAAATACAGTCTCCTATGATGCCATCTTGTAAATGTTCTTCGACGGCGCTACGAGAACTGAACCCAAAGGCAACATCGTCGCTGGAGTTGGAGTGGTGCTGATTTCTCCCTCCGGTTTGGTGATCAATCGGGCCTACTCACTCACAGAGCCCTGTTCAAATAATGTGGCCGAGTACAATGCCTTGGTCATTGGCCTCCGACTTGCAAAGGAGCTGGGGTTAGAATATCTTAAAGCATACGACGACTCACAGTTAATCGTCAATCAGATTCGGGGGTCGTACGAGGTCCGCCACGAAGACATGATCCCGTATCATCGAATAGCAATCGATATCATCTCGTCTCTGGGAGGATTCTTCATAGAACATGTTCCCAGACTCCAGAATATTGAGGCTGATGCCCTAGCTGGTTTGGCCGCTTCCCTAGCTGTGCCAAATTACGCTCGTCATCAGGTCGACATAATAGGCCGTGAACTGGTCTGTCCTAAGGATAACGTTCGATGCATGGACAGCTACTCTGTCCTTTCGGTCAACGAAGCACCAGACTGGAGACAGCCGTTCATCGACTTCGTAGTATACGACATCCTGCCAGAGAATCCGAAGGAAGCTACTTCTATCAGAAGACGTTCTTTCAGATTTTTCTATGATACAGAGGCAAAAATGCTGTATCGCCGATCCTATGACGGATTATTGCTTCGGTGTCTGTCAAACACGGAAGCCAAAGAAGCCGTGCGAGAAGCTCATGATGATGTCTGCGGGGCCCATCAGCCTGGCCCTAAATTGCAAGACCGCCTTCGACGAATGGGCTATTACTGGCCCACGATGGTTGCAGATGCAATAGATTACGCACGAAAGTGCAAAGCCTGCCAAATCCACGCCGACTTTATCCACCAGCCATCTGAATTCCTGCATCCGACCGTGGCCTCTTGGCCATTCGAAGCATGGGGTATGGACATCGTCGGCCCAATCACCCCGCCTTCGTCCAGAGGATACCGATTCATACTCGCAATCACCGATTACTTCTCCAAATGGGCGGAAGCCATCCCATTGGCAGAGGTAAAAACTTCAAATGTGATCAGCTTCCTTAAGCATCATGTCATCTACCGCTTTGGACTGCCCCGAAGGATCATTCACGACCATGGGCCACAGTTCGCGAGCCATTCATTTTATCGGTTCTGCGACAAGCACCGAATTCAGAACATTGCTTCGACACCCTACAACCCAGCAGCCAACGGGTTAGCAGAAGCATTCAACAAGACCATAATCAAGCTCCTCAAAACGTTTGTCTCTTCTAACAAACGCGACTGGAACGAGAAGCTCGATGAATGTTTATGGGCGTACCGTACTACAATCCGAACAGCTACCGGGAACACACCATTCTTTCTGGTGTACAGGAGTGAGGCAGTTCTCCCATTAGAGACTCAGATCCCCTCACTCCGCGTTGCCCTCATACATCAGTTGACGACAGACGAAAACCACCATCGTCGACTACAGGAATTGTAGGCCCTAGACGAGAAACGCCTGTTAGCTCAACAGCGAATCGAACTATATCAGGCCAGAATCTCCGGAGCTTTCAACAAGAAGGTCAAGGTCAGAACATTCCAAGTAGGCGATCTCGTTCTGGCGGTTCGGAGGCCGATGGTTATGACGCATAAAACCGCCGATAAATTCCAACCAAAATGGGAAGGCCCGTTCATCATCGAAGCCGTATTCTCCAACGGCGCCTACCGCCTCGCTAAACAAAATGGAGACTTGCTCATGTTGCCCATCAACGGTAAGTTCCTGAAGAAGTATTATGTCTGAAACAAAATCATCGAGACATCTCAGAGTGTCGAGTTATGTACCTTCCCGTACCTCTGAACTTACATTCTGGTTCCATACATAGAGTCATGTACCCGCTGGTACCTCTGAACTCATTCCAACATCTTCCATACATAGATTCAGATTATCGAGTCATGTACCCGCTGGTGCCACTGAACTCACGCTTTCATAATATCGAGTCATGTACCCGACGGAGCCTCTGAACTCACATCCCGGTCACTCTTTCAGAAAAGAAAGTCATGTATGATCATACCTCTGAACTTTCTTCCTGGAAGAGATCCTCCCCCATGATCCAATACCCGCACTTCCAGTGCACAAAAACGGGTAAGCGATCCACAAATTCCCAAAACGGCCATGTCCTCATTACCTCTGAGTCGTTTCACTTCCGCCAAAAACAAATCACCCCCTACATAAAACTTCCATGTCCTCATTACCTCTGAGTCGTTTTATGTACCCCCTCTTCATTGAGCCCACTCCTACCATGTCCTCATTACCTCTGAGTGGGAAGGCTCCGTAGAAGAAACCTTCATACTTGCCATGTCCTCATTACCTCTGAGTGAGTATGTCAGTTCCCTTTCAACCTATTATCTGTACCCACAACCGGAGTACGACAAGGATAATAGGTCCACAAATGTCCTCTATTGACCACAAATGTCCTCTGTTGACCACAAATATCCTCTATTGACCACAAATGTCCTCTGTTGACCACAAATGTCCTCTGTTCTCTGTTGACCATAAATGTCCTCTGATGACCACAAATGTCCTCAGTCACATAGATGCTGTCCTGGGTCTCCAGTACACGCCCATCCCTTCCCTATCATGCCTAGGAACCCAGTCTCTCCCTGGCATTCTCTCGAATACCAAAAACTTCTATAGCTGTCTTATCGCGAAGTTGTTCTAGGTATTCCTCTCCAAAACTTGTTACTCGTACCTAAAACCAAGGTACGCCCAGGGTAACAGGTCCATAAATAATCCCCCAGCAGGTCCAATTCCACAAACACCACAAGTACAAGAAAGAGAAGATGAGTTGAAATATGCTCATTTATTCAAAATTCAAAGTACTACATCTGGGATCATATCCCTTGACAAAAAAAAAAGAAGAGAAAAAAATAGTAAAAGAAAACAGAAAGCTGATCACTGCTCCGGGGCACATAACGCCGTGAGACGGTCCGTCAGCAAGGCAACCGACCGCTCAAACCTCTGTTTAGCTCGACGCTCCGCCTCTTGGGTCAGCACCGCCTCGTCCTCCAGATGAGCATGAGCTTGCTAGTTATCCTCGAACTTCTTGAAAGCCCGCTCCATGTTAACAGAAGATCGAAAAACCTTCTCGGCCTCCCGGACGATTGACTCCTGCTCTACATGAGCAGCCTTCAGCTCCGACTCTAGGAAGGCCAATTCTTTCTGGAGTACGAGAATACTCTCCTTCGTGTCAGCTATTCCACGAGAAGCAGCCTCCTCCCGAGCCCTACAAGCTTGACTTCGACGACCCAGCCTGTCATACGAAGCAGAAAGCTCGTCAAGGTCCCCCTTCACAACTGGCCCGGCAGTGTCTCGAGCGAGCTTTATCCTATCCCGAACGGCAATAAAGAAGCCCCGCTCCCGTTCAACCGCAGCAGGCAAGTCAGCCTGTTGTAACACCAGCAATCGGGTCACGAGCTGATCAGCCTCTGCCAACTTGGGCTCCAGGAGCGCAGCCAACCCCACCCCGCCAAGAAGAGTCTTCAAAGTTTCGATTTGACCCCGAGCTCACCGCAGGAACAGAGAAAAAGGGGTCCCCCATTCTATGGCAGCATCTACGTCCCTCTTTAAATGGCGATAGAAGCTGTCGACCACATCCTGAGATACCTCGTCTAGAGCCTCCGAAGAAGCCGGCGTCAATGGGAGTGTAGCTGGCAACATTGAGGAAGACGTGACAGAATCTGCCGCTCCTACCACGAAGGAAACAAACTCCGTACGGAAGGACGCCTGAACAGCGGCCAATTCCTCTTCAGCAGCCCACAGAACTTGAATGCTCGGCAGGGCCGAGAAGTTAATCTTCGAAGCCGTATAAGCGGCAGAGGATGATGCGGAGACCATCGCTCCCGGAACAAGCTCCACTCCCATCTTCCCGGAGCTGGCGGGAGGCCCCTCGACTTGAGTCGGTGAATGAGAAAAAATGCTCCTTTCCCCCAGATCGTAGCAGGCCGAGCCTTCCCCAAGAACATCCGCTGTAGGAAGTAAAGGGTCAGGACCTGTAGGGCCAAGACAACCATGAATCGATTTGACCTGGAGGATATGTTGATAGAGCAAATAAGCCCCCTTACTACTCAATATTTGGCTTATCTTACCAGCGGAAGAGTGTGGAGGCTGAGGTTCGCCTACGGCCACCACAACCTCTCCACCAGCGGCCTCCGAGTCGAATATAATAGACTCCTCCGCCCCGGCACCCTCGGGAGGGGATGCGACGAGAGCGGTGTCGTCTTGCTGAAATTCAGCAATCTCGGAGACAGGCCCGAGAAAATCTTTGTCACCCCGGGCCGGGGCCTCAGCAACTTGGGAGTCCTCAGCCGCTGCTGAGAGAGCCCCCGCAGAAAGGACCGCGGCACACACGCCGCTAATCAAAACAGCAAGGGCCGGATCAACCTCAGGAGCGGCAGACGGTTCATGAGAGCCCGGTCCGTCAGACGCCTACAAAGAAAAAATGATTAGGTCATATCTCCAAGAAACTGAGAAACTAGTTCGAGTATGACAAGTGTCATAGTAGCTCTACGCCCTAATACCATCAAGGATGCTACCCTCAAATCCCAGGCAGGAACTGGGACCCCCAAGGAATAGTTGGTTGTACCCAAATTGACGGGCAAACCTACTGGGCAAGTAGGGCTCCAGGTACACAGTGTTGCGGTTGCGATAAACTAAATACGCCGGGCGAATGTTACGCAACCAGAAACGCATCTTCTCAGGTAAGAAATGAGGAGATCCAACGCCATCGACATGGACACTCCTCACTTCCTGGTCAGTAAAACGGGGAACGAACAAGAAGAAATCATATTCGTCCACCCTTGCTAGCATCCTCCGACACGCCGGTATGGTACTATATTCCCAATGCTGATGACGATACCTGAAAAGAAAAGCATCGTCATCCGTAACGTCGTCTTCCGTCCCAAGCCTCATCAAAGACCGATAATGCAACAACAGCCACCCCAGCAGGTAATGATAAGGCAGCTCTATACGTTCAAAGTCCATCATCACGTCACGAACGATGACCTTGGACGAGAAGGCACGGAGACCATGATGAATGCTGCATACCATAGCGGAAAGAAGAGCCAGCCTGACCCCAAAGGCCAACTTCACGGCGGGAAGAATAAACTGACAGCCGATTCTCTCGATGGAACCTGCCCCTCCTGAGACCACATAATTGCGCAGCCACACCATTAAAAAACCTGCCAAGAGTGCCTTCTCTGACAGCCGCCGAGTACCATAATAAAAATAGCTGAAAGAGTCGATCTGGCTCCCAAACTTGTCACCCTTAGACTTCGACCTCCTAGCAGTCGACATCAAGCCTTCTACTTCCCTAGGAGTTTGACGATCTCGGGAAGTAACTCGGCCAGCAGCACTGAATTTAAAAAGATAGGAGACCCAAGAGTTAGTATGGGGAGTATCCCCTTTCGAGCTATCATTTTTCTTGATAGCCGTTTGGTGACAAGAACTATGGTGACATAACAGTTCTTGGTACACAACGACGAAGCCTGGGAATCGTCGATCTAGATCCTGGAACTCCTCGTTCGTTGGAGTGTACGCTTCGAAGGGTTCATCTCCCCAGGGAAGCTTGGAGACAGCATACATCTCATGGAGAGCGACCCCAACTCCCCTACAGGTGTGAAGAAAGTCCATGTCCTATGATTATACATCTCCAGAAGGGCCATGAACAACGGCTTATTAATGGAAAATCCGTGGCTGGTACCCCGGATAGCATCATAAAGATTGCCTTCTCACAGAAATGTCTCATATTTCTGCAGAATCCACGAGGTCAGGTTAGCCCACGCGGGAATGGGGTGTAACCAGCCCAGCAGTGCCAATCTGCCAACAGGATAGGACCCTTTTCGAGCAAGCTGGCTCAGGAAGGTATCAGCCTGAGAAAAATGAGAAGTTAGGACCGGGTGTGTTGATAAAGGTACCCGGAGCTAACCCCATCACAGATCGACTGGCCGGATCCTTGATCGCGCGTACTGACCCAGTAGTTTTATTGTAACGGATGTTACCCACAAACATCCCCGGTCTGGTTGGGGTGAGGGGTCTGTCATATACCTGTCCAACAAGATCATGTTGAACCACGCAAGAGGAAAATAATGCTTCATAATGGGGATATGAATCGGCATCCCGTCCAGATTAAAATCCCAACTCTCGGAAATATCTAGCACTCAGGAGTTTTCTATGATCAATGCATCCCCAAAGAAGAAGACCGGTCTCAGATACTTCCCATTTAGCTTTCCGGAGCTCATCATGTCACTAAGGAATTGGAAAGATTGAACCCTGATAACATTCAGTCGCTCCAAAGGCTCATTAACAAGGAGCTGCTCTGACACTTGACGAACTAAATTGTCCCGTCGCACATCCGTGGCAAGTTTATTCGAGCCAGCCAGAAGTTTCCCCGCAGGATTTACTGGCATATTTACTGAAGATAGATGAAAGAAGCAAGATTAGAGGATAGTCAAAACAAAGAAGCGTTTGAAAGATCATTTGAGTCCATGCGGCTCGGGTCGTTACAGCCTTATGCGGCTCAGAACCAGATGAGCCCATGCGGTTCTGTTCATCATAGCCTTATGCGACTCCGAGTCAGACGAGTCCATATAAATCATGTTCAGATGAGCTTATGAAGCTTCTGCGGGTTGGGTTCGGAAGGGCCTATGCAGTTCAAGGTTCACATGGACTCAACAGACAAACCTAGGCGCTGATGCGGCTCGAATTCAGGTGAGACTATGCGGTTCAAAGTCCACGCAGACTAATGCGGCCCTGAACAGACAAACTCATGCGGCTATAAGCAGATGAGCTTATGCGGTTCAAAAGTGAACTACGCTCATGCGGCCCAAACCAAAAATATATATGCGGTTCATATCGAGTATGACAAGCCCATGCGGCCTCCTGGGCGAAGTGCTTATGCGGTCATATCGACGAACCTTATACATGCGGCTTGTGCATAAATTATACAGCAGGGCCATGGCAGTTAGGGTTCTAAGGCGACGCCCTTACCAGCAATGGGTGGATGAACGTCGGGATGAACAGAGTGAACAGCAGCCGGCGGAGGAGTGGCCACGTCCGTCGCCACAGTCGTCGCAGAAGCGACCGCCTTGCCCTTCGCAGCCTTCGACGCAGCAACCTTCTTGGGAGCCATAGGTGCTTGGGAGAGAAAGGAGTTAGAACAGCGAAAGATCAAAGAGAGCAAAGAAGATTCCCTAGAACGAAAGTGTTCCTATTTATAGACAAGGAAGGAACGCCTCGATCCGCGTGCAATATAATGACCGACTCTTCGGTCATCGAGGCAAAACGGTTGAATAATAGCCTGACTCTTGGGATTCTGGCCCAAGAAAGTGGCTCTTAAAATCTGCAGCAAATCAAGAGCATTAAATACAGGAGATTCACAGAAGATTTGCACACGTGGCAGGAAGACGTGACAAGAAGCTCATGCGGCCAAAACAGCTCATGCGGCTCAGAGAGTTATGCGGTTGAGGTAACCATACGGCTAGGACAGAATACATCCATGCGGCTCAGGCATAATCATGCTTCTTATTCAAAGTATTTCAATTTTGCAAATTGAAAACTTTGAAGGGGGTCTTGTAGAAGCATGAAAAAGAAGAGAAAAAATAATCTATGCGGCCAAGGAGCCTCATGCGGCTCAAGAGTCCTATGCGGCTTAAACATATAGGCAGTTCAAGTGGACTCCATGTGGCCCGCAGAGGGAAGCCACGTGTCTTTTTAGAACGGCTGTGTCCAGCGTCATTCAAACACAATTAATGCTCTGACGGCTGACAGCCGACAGCTGACAGCCTTGACGTAAAGTAGTCATAATGGCTGACACGAAAGTACTATCTTCCTAGGGAACTGGAGAAAATCTTTTCAGCTTCGAGGCAAGTTTATGCGGCCAGATTAGACGAGTTCATGCGGCCAGTGCAGAGAAACCTATGCGGTTCAGTCATGAAGGTCCCCCATGCGGCTCGGCCATGAAAGAAATCCATGCGGCCCGGCCATGAAGACTCTCATACAACTCGGCCATGAAGACCCCCATGCGGCTCAGTCATGAACATATTCATGCGGCTCGATCATGACAACCTTCATGCGGTTCGAGTATAGAGACTATTCATACGGCTCGGCCATGAAAGAAATCCATGCGGCCCGGCCATGAAGACTCTCATACAGCTCGGCCATGAAGACCCCTATGCGGCTCAGTCATGAACATATTCATGCGGCTCGGTCATGACAACTTTCATGCGGTTCGAGTATAGAGACTATTCATGCGGCTCGGTCATAAAATCTTTTATGCGGCTCGGTCAGGACGACCTTTATACGGCCCAAATATGAACGCTCCTTATGCGGCTCAACAATGATGACAGGACACGTGTCCCAAAGATAATCAAATTTTGGGTCAGATCCCAATGATTTGGGACACGTGGCAAAAGAATGAATTAAATTGATTTATTTAGATTTGCAGATATCAGCAAATCATCATAATGGGGATTTATCGCAATCAACATTAATTGCTGACATGATTTGGCATAATCCTCATTAATGGCTCAGATCCTTCACGCTCAAGATTAATGGCCCAGATTGATCATTTACCAGACCGTCGCCACTTTGAGAATGGGCAATCATTGCAAACCCTAATGATGCCCCCCACTATTGTAAATAGCAGGGTGCCATTCCCTTGCAAAAGGAGATTTATATAGAGAGATATACGCACATACAGAGAGACGCTCCCCCAATAATCAGAGAGAAAAATCCACAGAGATCAATCCAGAGAGAGAAGCCAGAAGAGCAATACGAGGAGAGCAAGAGGAGCATTTCTTCGTCAATGCCAACCATCTCGTCTCAGGAGCCAAGGCTACGTCCGATCGTCCAAGGAGTAAGGCAGAGCTGCCGTCGCTTTTCCGAGCCTCTACCGTTACCCCCAGAATCAAAAATAAATAATTGTACTTAGATTGCTGTACCTAGGTTTTCGTCCCTAGGCTTTCTTTGTACAAGCGAGTTTGTAACGTGAAGTAAAAGTCCAGTCCTCCCATAAAACTGTTCTGCTCTTTTATATTTTATGGCAAACAGCGGTGCGCCAAAGCACGGCGAACGGGAGGCGGTTGACGGAGGAGTAGAGTCGGAGAGGCGTAGGGAGAGGGGTTTCACGGAGGGGCTTGGCCGCGGCTCGCCGGGGGTGAGCGGAAGAGGGAAGTTTGGGGTTTTCCGGTGGCGCGGGCTGCGCACGCAAGCGACGAAGAGGAAAGGAGTGGCGGGGGTCTTCACCTGCGCGGCGGCGGTGTCGAGGTGAGGAACCGTGCGGACGTGCGGAGGCTCGACTCGCGGAGATCCGACGTGGGGTCGGCGCCGGCGTTGGTCGGGTCATGGCAGCCGAGTCAAGGTGCGTGTTGTGTTTGTATTTTTGTTGATTTGGGTTTTCTTGGGAAATTTCGGGGGTCCGGCGATGGCCGTGATGGCGGTGGTGGTTTGGTTGTTCGGGTGGACGTGCCACTGTGGTGGCGTTGGCGGTGGTGTTTGAGGGACGGTGACGGAAAGAGGCCGGGGTTGTAGGTGGCGAGGGTGCCGGGATCGGGTGGTGATAATTGTGGCGGTGGCTGTTGTTTGGGCTGGGTTGTGGGAAGGCTGGTGGTGGTGATGGCTGGGTTTAGTCGGTGGATGGCCGGGGATGGCGAGGTCGGACGGTGGGCTGGTAGGGGTGTTGTATTTGGGACAGGGTACCGACATGTGTTGTGGTGGTGGCGTTGTTACCGTCGGTGGCTGGACACGAGCGGAGGACGAGGAATGGCAGCGTGGTGATAGGGATGGTCGAGCTAGATTTAGGGTTTGGATTATGGATCGTGTCCAAGTGTCGGACACGAGGACGATGATGAGGTCCGGAATTGTCGGACGCCAAGAAGGGGATGAATGTATTTATAATAATGGAATAAGATGTGGACAATGACACGCTGCACGCGCATTTGTGGTGGAGAAATTTGTGAAGAAAATAATAAATGATAAAAATTTGGAGGAATACCTGCCTATTTATAGGATGTGGGAATTTCCAATTGGATAGGATTAGGAAAAGATTTAAACCCAAATTAGATAATTCAATCTATTTAATTCAAATCCAAATCCAAATACAAATCCTATTTAAATTATATCCCTTTAGTTTAAAATCAAATCAAATAAATCAAATTTCAATTATAGATATTATTTTAATCTATTTAAATAAATCCAAAAATCAAATTAAGATTCAAATGGCCACAATAACTTCCAAATATATTTTTCAAAATACCAATAATAATAATTTTGAAAATAATAAATATTTTTAAATATCTTTTTGAATAATAAAATATTAATATTAATAAATCTTGAAAATTATATTTTTATTTAAAATAGACTAGTAAAATATTTAGGAAATATATACGTATGCACACGAATATTATCAATAATTATTATAAATGAAAGACTTTGTACCAATAAAATAAATAAAATAATTAGCTTGAAAGTTTGGTACGATAGCTAAAATAATTATTATATAAATTGTTTTGAAACTATAAAATTAGAATAAATATTTTTCTAAAATATGTACGCTCGCACATATTCGCACTCGTCGAGAAAATTCAAAAAATGAAATTTTGCGCACGACGTACAATACGACTACGCGATGTACGATACAAAAATTTTAAATCAGTACCAAATTTAATTAAAAAAATAGTAAAAGTTTAGGGGTTTTACAGTTGTAGGCTTGGTGAAGTTAGGAAAAGTGATGGCGGTCGACCTAAGTCATTCCAAGCACGGTCCTATGAGTTCTACGGCTGAGTATAGCCACGAAGTCCTACGGTTTCAAAGCTAGTCGTATGAAGTATGAGTTGGAAGATAGTGTCGCGTAGAGCACGATGGACCTAAGGCACGATGCACGAACTTAGTGTTTAAGGCATGAACCACGGTTGATTTAATGAGTTTTTGGAGAAAGGACTATCAAATAGGCATTGAGTTGAATAAAATGATATAGTAACAGGGAGAAGGCTCGCGGCCGTGGGTCGTCGAAGGATCTCAAGGAGCATCAAGGGAGAAGGCTCGCGACCGTGGGTCGTCGAGGGATCTCAAGGATAGAAGGCTTGAACTTGGTTTTGGAAAGAGATGATAACACTGAGAGTACAATGACTGTGTGAGACGTCAGTTTGAGTGAAGGGTCTTGTATGGTCATTGGATAACTTGTCGACAAGGTAGAGTTTCCCCGTAACGGCAACCCAGGGCCATGGGACTGTTTCGGCCAAGAAAGGAAACACGATGATAGCTGTGCTGACTCGATAGCACCGGGTTAGTCGGGGACTTCCAGGGGGCTAGCTACCTTGCGCTGGAAGGGTCCCGGCCAACCGTAAGCTATGTGTCCATGATAGCTTGTCATGCTAGTGACCTTATATAGATGAGTCGGCACGGGCGACAATCTGCGAATATGCCTTTGGATTGAGTCGATTATTGAGTACACTATATCAAGGAGTCGAGTTGAATGTGTTTGTATAGTTTGAATACAATATTGGGCCTAAGATTTGGTCACAACGTAGGCGATGTGCTTCGGCACGAGATATGGCGTCGAGTCTTATGTTGTCGGCATATAAGTTGCATGTTATGATTGAGTTGTCTTAAGTTTAAGTCAGGAGATGCCGCAAGGCAAAGTCGGTCGCATGACATTTAGTTCACAAGTCCTGATTGGGTCAGTTGGTGATTGAAGCGAAGGGCCGCGAGGCGGCGATATGATTGAGTCTCACTGACTTGCGAGGCACGACCTCAGCAAGGATTTGTAGCACGGTCACACGGGAATGGAGTCTTATCGCGTAGTTACGTCCCTGATTTTAAGCCGTAAGGCAAACACGACTCGATAGGTTAACGTTGTTGCAAGCACGGGATGGTCTAGAGACACGAAATAGGCCAAGGCGTCGGTCCTAAAATAATCCTAAGACAAGAGTAGAAAGACAATCATAAGAAGTGACTATGTTGCACAAAGTAAATCAAACGTGTTGGGTTTGTATGGGTGGGCGAGGAGCTCATTCCACCAGTACAGTTGAGTACTGACACCCACATAGTTTACATGTGCAGGCACAGGTAGAAGCTCGTGGCGCGAAGCTCGCTTGGATGCGTCGAGGCACGGAGTTCCATGGCAATTTGAAGCGCGCGGCCGCATAGAGTAAAGACTTATACGGGACATAATGTATGGACGTCGCCTTCCAAAGCTTCCGCTGGCTCAAGACTTGTAATTGAGAGATAAGAGAGAGCTGAGTGAACTTGTAAAATGTGAGAAGAGTGAGCTTGAGTGATTGTAATCTTAGCCTTGTGCCCATTGTAACCTTTTGTTTCAATATCAATAAAAGAGTGTTTTGTAATGACTTGTGTATTATTCTAATTTTTGCTGCTATTATTCAACGTCTCTGTATGGGACTTCTGTGCGACGACCCCGTCGCAGTCGCTGAAATCGGCTGTTATGGAACTCGCCTTGTACGAGCGCAATCTAGGCTCGTGCGGCATCACGCCTTAGCGAGGACGATCGCTCCTACGGGAGCGGGGCGTGACATAATGGTATCAGAGCACGGCTTTACGTTCTTTGACTATCTATTGAATTCTTTAACTCCGTTATTTCTGCGAACTCTGAATGTTGCTTCCGTATATTGATATCGTTGGTACGCTCTCTCTGAAATGTCCCACGGGATGTCCATACATTAAGTCTAACTATTTTGCAAAACATAGGAGAACAGTTTTTGAAAAGAAACAAAAGATGGTTTACGTAAGCACGGTTGGCTAAGTCGGGCTGGGCATATACACCAAAGTTGTGTCGATCTTAGAAAAGTCGAGTGCGGGAATTAAATAGCGTCGAGCAAGAATAAGTTGAACTCAGTTGAGTAAATATGGAATGACTGTCGATAGGGGTGCTATCGAGCGACGGTATCGTCGATACGACATAGATGAGCGTGCTTGAAATTCGAGGAATGGTTCGAACGAAAAATTTGAAGTAGTCGATTTTAATTAGAATGATAGTTTTGAGGATTTGTTGAATGACTTCATTCCTGAGTGGTGTATGCGATAGCTTCAGGGATGTCGATCGATCGATTGAGGATGCGGGGTGTCGGTGAGTCTATCAGCAAGCGTCGTGTGTATGCAAAGCCATAGATTGAGTATCATTGAACAAGTTGTAGTCTTGAGATTTGATGAGTCGATTCGAACAACCTAGAAATGGACGTGCACGGAACGTGCACGAGATAGAGGATTGTGCGAAGTATGAAACGCGAAAATGATTGAGTAGGTGAAATCAAATCGAGAAAAAGTTAAGGTGTAGCGAATGGATAACTTGATCGAGGAAATTGATAGGGATCGTCTACGAAAAGTTAGCCCGACAGGTAGATAGCGTGCATGAAAAAGGTTTGATTTTGAAGTTACGCAAATGACTCTAAGGATTGGATTGAACGTTGCTCGATGATTGAGTTAACAAAGGGGATGATACAAATTGAGGAAATATGTTTGTCGATGACTTAAGATAGATGGATGAACAATACGTGAATTTGGGTTTGAAGGAAATTGATGTTGTGAATAATTCGAGGGATAATGATCGAACTTGAATTTGAATGTCGAGGAGACTATCCAATCGGACGATAGCATCGTTCGCACGACTCAAAATTTGGTTACAAAGGAAGATCGTCAGGTTACGCATATCGTCGATGGTATTGAGGCGTATCAAAGATTGATATGCGATAACTCGGGGGTACTCTGACTCGACGAATGACGATCGTACAAGTGTTATTGTTCGGTTGGATGCTATACTTAGGATTTTGATCGAGATGAATGTTGGATGAAAATGATTGTGTTTTAATGGTTACGCGGATAACCACAACGTCGACGACCTTGTCTTGTGCGAGTGCAACTCTAGCCTCGCACATGCGTCGCGTCGAATTTGGGGCGATCGTTCCGCGTGAGCGCTGACATGGTGATTCATGTCGCGGGAATGATCAAACTCGAAAAATCAGGATGCGGCAACTTTAATTGTCTTGACTTGTTGGTTTGATACGAAGGAAAAATTCAAGGATATTTGGACTTATGATTGACGAATGAATAAAACTTGAGGATTGAGTAGGTCCAATCCGCGCATCGAGAATGAATTAGTCTGGACACAAAACAAGAGTTACGCTCCGATGAGAATAATTATTCCGCGGGAGCGTTGCATGGTGATTTCATGCCCACCGTGGATAATCGGACTCGCGTGAGATCGGAGCTTGGCATATTGTTAAGTCAGACGACCTTGTGATCGATTTCGTGAATTGGGATAAATGACTTAGGAAATGTGAAACGTGAATTATGGTCTAGCAATGAATTGTGTCGTAGCGTGCTTGACTTGAAAGGATTGATAGGCAGATTATGTCAGACGTGTTCGAAGAGATTGAATATGCAAAATGGCTTGTTGAACGAGTGAGATCGATATGTTAAGGAATTGGTTGAAATATAAGTTGTCAAAGGATGGATTTACTGAATGACTCAGACCCCGTGCGACAAACGTTGGGATGTGTGTAGGGAATCGATGCTCGATGTTTAGAAATCAGAGTGATGCAAGCTTGGGTAGAAAATCTTGTACTATCAATTTGGTTTGACCTTAGGATGGGGTCAGTGTTGATATTGTTGTTTGGGAACTATGATTCCAATACTGACGGAAAGACATAGCCTAGCGGTTAGGCAGACGTCCGAGTACGAAGTGGTAGGATTTGTGGAGGCACCACTTACGAGTATCGGTTGACATGCATGTATATCAAGGACGCTTGAATACGTGCACGATCCGACTCGAGTGGTGGTAGCGGGATTCGCTATCACGAGGCTTGGTTGAAATGCATGTATTTTGGGGACGCCTGGAATATGTGCACGATCCATACTAAGTGATATATTGAATCAAGTGAGACTTGAGAAATAGGAAAGTGTCGAGGATTTTGAGATCGTGAGTTTAGAAGAAAAGGATTGAGGGTAGCACGAGCATGGCTCGGATTGAGGGAACGCATAGGAGAAATGTGTGCGAGAAACATAGGATATTGAGTCGAGTAATAAGTCGATAAGTGTACTCATTTAGTTTCGAGGACGAAACTTTTTCTGAGTGGTGTATGATGTAGTGCCCTGTCCCGCTCAGTCAATCGGAGGGATCAAAACGCCGACGGCATTCGGACTTAGCCTTGCAACGGCTGCTCGAAAATATCGCTCGGTCGAGGCGACCGCTCGCTCAGGTAGGGTAGTTTCGGTGAACTTGCCTCATCTTAGCCTTCACATAATAAATCGCATATTTTCAACTTGCACAAGTAGGCTTAATAATAAAAGAGACGAATCCACAAAGAGAAGGAAATAATTCCGACGGATCGAATTGAGTTAGAATATGGAAAGGTCCAATGGTCGGCTTAGAGTTGGTGCACGACGTGCTTTGAAAATGACACTCGATCCTTCGTTCCGTGGCTTGGGAGAAGGAAAGTTGGTTGAGTAGGTGAAGTTATGAACGTAGCCTAAGTCATAGGCGTCGTCCGCATAAATGCTCGATAAAACATGCACGCTTACATGATGCAAGGCTTGGCATAGCCTTTGCTCGTCCCTTGAGTTAAGTTGTAGGCTTGGTGAAGTTAGGAAAAGTGATGGCGGTCGACCTAAGTCATTCCAAGCATGGTCCTATGAGTTCTACGGCTGAGTATAGCTACGAAGTCCTACGGTTTCAAAGCTAGTCGTAAGAAGTATGAGTTGGGCGATAGTGTCGCGTAGAGCACAATGGGCCTAAGGCACGATGCACAGACTTAGTGTTTAAGGCATGAACCACGGTTAATTTAATGAGTTTTTGGAGAAAGGACTATCGAATAGGCATTGAGTTGAATGAAATGATATGGTAACAGGGAGAAGGCTCGCGGCCGTGGGTCATCGAGGGATCTCAAGGAGCATCAAGGGAGAAGGCTCGCGACCGTGGGTCGTCGAGGGATCTCAAGGATAGAAGACATGAACTTGGTTTTGGAAAGAGATGATAACACTGAGAGTACAATGACTGTGTGAGACGTCAGTTTGAGTGAAGGGTCTTGCATGGTCATTGGACAACTTATCGACAAGGTAGAGTTTCCCCATAACGGCAACCCAGGGCCATGGGACCGTTTCGGCCAAGAAAGGAAACACGGTGATAGCTGTGCTGACTCGATAGCACCGGGTTAGTCGGGGACTTCCAGGGGGCTAGCTACCTTGCGCTGGAAGGGTCTCGGCCAACCGCAAGCTATGTGTCCATGATAGCTTGTCATGCTAGTGACCTCATATAGATGAGTCGGCACGGGCGGCAATCTGCGAGTGTGCCTTTGGATTGAGTCGAGTATTGAGTACACTATATCAAGGAGTTGAGTTGAATGTGTGTGTATAGTTTGAATACAATGTTGGGCCTAAGATTTGGTCGCAACGTAGGCGACGTGCTTCGGCACGAGATGTGGTTTCGAGTCTTATGTTATCGGCATATAAGTTGCATGTTATGATTGAGTTGTCTTAGGTTTAAGTCAGAAGATGCCGCAAGGCAAAGTCGGTCGCGTGACATTTAGTTCACAAGTCCTAATTGGGTCAGTTGGTGATTGAAGCGAAGGGCCGCGAGGCGGCGATATGATTGAGTCTCACTGAGTTAAGAGGCACGACCTCAGCAAGGATTTGTAGCACGGTCACACGGGAATAGAGTCTTATCGCGTAGTTGCGTCCCTGATTTTAAGCCGTAAGTCAAACATGACTCGATAGGTTAACGTTGTCGTAAGCACGGGATAGTCTAGAGACACGAAATAGGCCAAGGCGTCGATCCTAAAATAATCCTAAGACAAGAGTAGAAAGACAATCATAAGAAGTGACTATGTTGCACAAAGTAAATCAAACGTGTTGGATTTGTATGGGTGGGCGAGGAGCTCATTCCACCAGTACAGTTGAGTACTGACACCCACATAGTTTACATGTGCAGGCACAGGTAGAAGCTCATGGCACGGAGCTCGCTTGGATGCGTTGAGGCACGGAGTTCTTTGGCGATTCGAAGCGCGCAGCCGCATGGAGTAAAGACTTATACGGGACATAATGTATGGACGTCGCCTTCCGAAGCTTCCGCTGGCTCAAGACTTGTAATTGAGAGATAAGAGAGAGCTGAGTGAACTTGTAAAATGTGAGAAGAATGAGCTTGAGTGATTGTAATCTTGGCCTTGCGCCCATTGTAATCTTTGTTTCAATATCAATAAAAGAGTGTTTTGCAATGACTTGTGTTTTATTCTAATTTCTGCTGCTATTATTCAACGTCTCTGTATGGGACTTCTGTGCGACGACCCCGTCGCAGCCGCTGAAATCGGCCGTTATGGAACTCGCCTTGCACGAGCACAATCTAGGCTCGTGCGACATCACACCTTAGCGAGGACGATCGCTCCTACGAGAGCGGGGCGTGACATAAACCAAGATCACGTTGCGCTGAAGAAGATCGACTGATGATCGAAGCTCTGGATGGGTGTGATTTCGGCTTCCATGACATAGATCCAATCGATGCAAGTGATGATGAGGAAGTACAAGAAGAGGGAGTAGATGAGGAGGAGACATCGGCGAAGGATGTTAATGACCATCTTATTCCGGAAGAGGATGCTGCTGTCCTTACATCCCAGGAGAAGAATGCTACCAATGAAGTAGCACCGGAGGAAGCTATTGTCATTGATCAAAGAGGTATTGACTGATTTTGATAATCTTTATTTATAGATCAGATGATTGATATTTTAACTTTTATTCATGCAGAAATTTAACCTTCTTCGATTCTTCCGGTATGCACTGACATAGTGCAGACAGAGGCGATAGCCAGCGGCAGCCGTCATCTATCAGGCGGCTCCGAAGCGGGAAGTAGTCAGGCAGTAATGGCTGAAACTACTTCTGCGAGGCTTCAACCTATTTTATTAAATGACAATCTTGTCACTAAAGCCAGTTTTGGTAAGCTTGCCTTTATTTTGATCTTTTTTCTGATAGTCCTTAGTGATAGCAAACTGATGATATTTACTTGATTTCACAGAAGAACATCTAGGAGGGGCAACTAGCTCTACAATGGCTCATTTACCAAAAAAGGCTACGACCGATGTTTAAGAAGCCGAACTTTCGCCTTCACAAGCGTTTGCTGCTGAAGCTTCTGTTGGAATAGCTGCTACACCTAGTGCAGTAGCTACCAATAAATTTGTAGTGGGTTCTTTCACCAATTTCTTTTTTAGTTCCTTAGGACCTTTAGTAGAAAGGATAATGGAGAAAGAAAATGTTGGTTTCATCACTGTCAGAAGTCCAACTTCTTATCTGATCGACGGCATCCGAGATCAAGGTGATGAAGCTCAGGCTGCTTACCTTGAACATGTGCTGGATGAGCTGGAGGAAGCAATCAAGATTTACAAAGATCTTAGCCGAGGGGAGGTAGAGCCACTGGTGAATGCCGAGTTCGACAGGATGACTCGAGAAGCTGAGGTCACAAAAGCTGATTTCAAGAAATTTTTAGACACTTTTGCCACAAAATCTTCAGAGTATGATTCTCGGATGGATATAGTAGCGGCTACTGCTGGGAAGAAAGAGAAGAAGGTTGCTGATCTGAAGGCAGAGTTTACTCGACTTCAAGAAGAGTTGAGAATCGTTCAACTTGCTCTTGAAGAAGAGACTACACAGCATCAAGCCATAGTTCAGCAACTGGATATTCTGACCCATGAGAAGAATGAGTTTGTCAAGTTTTATCAAAATGAAATCGCTTGCTGACTAGTGACCTTGCCAACATTTAACGCTGGATCTGGAATGGCAGAGGCTAGAAGGAGGGTGCTGGATTCTCGTGAAGAACGACTCCAAACCTTGAAGCAGCAAATAGCTAATCTGATGACCCCTCCGACTGAGTGAAAGAAAACCTTTTGTATTTTCTTCTTTGTGATATGTCTTTTTGTAACGTCTTTTATCTTGATCAATGAAAAGACATTATTTTGTGGATCTATTATTTGTTGCTTATCCCGTTACGGATATAAATAATAGTGATAGAAAATATATTCAGAGGTTCAGGACATGATATATTTCTTGGTTTAGAAAATAATTATATTCATTATATCTGCTCAGAGGTAATATGAACATGGCAGAATATAATTTTCTTTTTGAGTATCATTATTTCGGTAAACAACTTAATTAGAGGTAATAAGTACGTGACAAGTTATTGATATGGATGAACGGATGAGTCGTCAGAATGTATGAACGAAGTGAATCGTCGGGATGAACGGATGAACCGTCAATTGGATGGCGTGAATAAGTAAACGGGTGAACCGTCGGATGAATGGAATGAACGGATGAACTGTCGGGTGAATGGAATTGTATGTCCTAAAAATCAAGTTGCATCCATCAAAGAAGTCATGAAAATCAAGTTATGCATCCTTCAAGTGAATTGCACAGGAGTCAGATTGTGCACCAACTCGATTGCGCAGGCTGAACTGCGCACTCATACAAGTGCGCAAGCTGACGTGGCCTCGTCATCATTACCTGACAGAGAATCAAATCTTCTGACAACTGACAGCACGGAGGACGAGGAAACTGTTCATTTATCGTGCAGCACAGCGCTCGAGGACAACTGTACATGCAGCGCAATCGGCCAGACTCTCTGCAGCGCGGTCCATCCCAGCGCAATCTGAAGCCAGCACAATCTGAAGACAGCGCAATTCAGGTGGCGCACTCCATCAAGACAACTGACAAATGAACACGTAGCCTTTATGCCATCAATTACTCATCATGTGGCAACCGTCTGTACACGATCAAGCACATTTCAATCAAACAATGCCATGCGTCACATACAAATGGTCCACGATCGAGTAACCGCCTGCACAGTTCATCCCAGCGCAAGCCAAAGTCTGTGCAATCTATCCTGCGTAAGTCAGAATAACTAAAAGTTAGTTATTTCCAGAACTCTATAAATAGAGTTTCAAGTCCTTCTTAGGGGGATCACAGATATACACACATATATCAGAAATCATCACCAGAGATCAGGAGTTCTTGCCAAAGTGCTGCTACAATCTTCAGAGGCTACCGTCTTCAAAGTTCACATCGTCCAAGGAATAAAGCGATCGTCATTCAGATCGGATTCCTATAGTTGTACTTTTTCAGAATTCTTGTAATCTTCTTATAAAGTTTGTTGAAATAAAGATCAACTTTTGTTTTTGCAAACAAAATGACGACTCTGCTGGGGACGACTTTCTCCTCCGACGAGGAAGTGACAACTCAATGTGACGTTGCGTCTATCGGGAAGACGCAGAAGACGCTGGTTGTAAAGGTCAACCAGACGGCCTACGAGGCGATGATCAACTCCAGGACCACCCCTCGCACTGCAACAACTTCTACCACGAGCAAAGTACGCCCAGTGTGGGTTCCCAAGACTGTTGCGCAGTCCACTACTTCTGCTGTTCAGCCTGATGCACAGTCTACTGCCTCTGTGCCCAAGACTACTGTCTCTGTTGTGCAGTCTGCTGCTACTGCCCATGCGTAGTATGCTGCTCTCCTGGCCAGTGCACAACCTACTTCCTATGTTGCTCTGTCAAAGTGCAAGACTCATATTCCTCTGGCACAGTTGGCTGCCACTTTGTATGCGTAATCCACCACTCCAGCAACCAGAGTGCAACCCAAACACTCTGGCAACAAGACTCCTGCTGCGCAAGCCACTGTGACTGAGGCCAGAAGACTTTCTGCCAGAGTTACTCATGCGTAACCTACCAGTGCGCCATCAACCCATGCGCAAATTGCGCCAGCGCAGTCTAAAAGAGACAGCCCTATGGCTAATCTCTCTTCTTCTCACAGCAAGGGGAAAAGCTCTGCTCCTCCTCTCAAACACCTTGTTGCTCCTGTGCAACCCACTAGGGGTAGTCTTTTGGCTATTCCTCCTCCATCCCAGAACAAAGGAAAAGGCCCGTTGGTCTTTTCTCAAACTTTCTCGTCCCATGACTTGGAAGACAACAGAGGGAAACGCTCTTTAGCTAACCCTTCTTCACAAAACAAAGGAAAAGGCCCTTTGGTCTTTTCTCAGTCTTCCTCGGTTTTTACCGTAGAAGATCAATCTAAACGTGCTCCGGCACTAGTCAGTACAAGAATTCTTTCTAATAAAGATTCTTCTTCCCTCCTTGCCAAAGGAAAGTGTACTGATCAGAGAGGTATTCTGCCTACTCCGGTAGCAGAATTTCAAGATCTCCCAACTCTCAAGATATCCCGTTCAAGACAGGAAAAATTGTTGGTGTCTCAGACAGAAACCCCTGGGAGTGAGTTTGCTGATTTAAGAACTTATCTCAATCGACCAACTTCGGTAAAACGTAAACAGTCAATGCCGAAGACCAACCAGTATCAGAAGAAAACTTCCAGGGTCAAAAATCTGGACACCTATGCCAATGAAATGAGTACTTCCCTGTACACTCAAGGGATAAAACATTTGAAGAATCGCAACCATGTTCCGAATGTTGTCAAAGAACACATCCCTCGAACTTCTTCTCGTCCCATTGCTGTTCTCGATCTCCGAGAACACCTCAAGCAAAAATGGGATAATATCTCAACATCCCCGGTGCAACCACTTGGACACCATTGCAATCACAAGGTTGTCATCAAGTGTTGTTGTCAGACAACAAGACGATCTGTCTTCGATCGTCTGAACTTTGCAACCTCTGAACCTATGTCTGAAGATGAAGACGAAGTTCTGTACGCTTCTGTCAACATGACTTCCAGAGACACTGGGGGTAGGAAGTGCTCCAAGCACGACAAGCCTCGCAAGCCAAGCCAACGGTATTTGGATTTACTCCAAGAATCCTCTGATGGAGTATTCCAACATACCCGATCCCGAAGCCGAGACACAATCGGTCAAAGGAATCTTCACGATCCTTCCGGTCATCTTCCTCCTTCTCACTCAGGAGATAATTTTTTCTCCGACTATGATGCATACAGTAAAAGTTCGAAACAGACAGTGTCCTCCACTGTACCTAGAGAAGTGACAGCTTATGTTTTCACTGAAGATCCATATGCTTCCAGTTCGGCTAGTCAAGAACAACGAATAGCTGCGCTAGAAGACAAACTGAAGACCATGGCTGAAATTGTTGCAAGTATGCATTCTATCATTGTGGCCCAGCATACAGTACCACCAATCGTACCTGGTGTAAATCCTGAAATTATAGCATCGTCGGTGCCTGTCAATGTAAGACTGGGGGTAGCATCTCCTCAAGTACCTCCTGTACAGATTCAACCTACACCCAGTCAGTCAGGTGCTGGGGGTAGTATATACCATGCTGTCCCTCCTCCTAACACTGTGACTCAACCTGCTCCTTCTACATCAGTAGAAGATGCCAATGAAGCTGTCAAACTACTGCGTACTCAGTTCGAGGCCTTCAAAGAAAAGGACAACTTGCAGAGGTTGGGGATCAAGCAACCTTACCCAGTTGAATGGAAGGAAGTCCCATTTCCCCCTAAGTACAAAATCCCAACAATCTCGCTGTTTGATGGTAGCACTTCTCCCAGTCAGTTCATTAACCACTTTGAGGTTATGACTGTCCAACTTCAACCAAATGATGCCCTTCTTACCAGAGTATTCGTTGGTTGTTTAGCTGGCGTAGCATACGATTGGTACAGAAGCTTGCCCGATGGTTGTATCACTTTTTTCTCAGGTCTGAAGCAAATCTTCTTGGAACGATTCTATGAGGGGATCAACGACATGACTATGTCAGCCCTCAATAAAATCAAACAAAGACACAATAAAACTGCTGAGAGTTTTATTGAAAGGTTCCGCCGAAAAGCTTTAAAAATGCCTCCTGGAACTCTGGCCGCTGTGACCATAGACACCTACAAGGCAAATCTTTTGCCTATCATCAGCATATGGACGGGATCTACTCAGTTCCAAGACTGGCCATCCTTCATTGTCAACGCTAAAGCAGTTGAAGTTAGCGCCGACAAATTCAAGCAGCTAGGGGTACAAATGTCTAACCCCGATAGGGATGAACACCAGACATCGGGTGGTGGTAATCGCCAGAACAACCGCAAGAGAAAAGAGACTTTGAACATCAACTTGAAGAACAAAGAATCTCTGGCGGTCAACGTAGCTCCACCTATGTCTGCTTCTACTCCTTCAGCAACTCCACCGAGGGAACCTCGTCCGAAAGTGGAGTACTCCTTTGACGAGAATGACACTGTGAGCATCTTTGATTGCTTGATCAAAAGCAACAAGCTCCAACTTCCAGACCCGAAGAAGCCCGATAAAGTCGGTAAGACTGATCATCCTAAGTACTGTGTCCATCACAGGTTTATTGGGCATCCCACTCGCGCATGTTATGTGCTCAAAGGCAAAATTCAGGAGCTGGTCAACGCTGGTGTTGTCACTTTGCAGCAAGACGAGAAGACTGCTACCGCAAACATGGTCTCAGTTCAGTTCGGTGATTTCTTGTCGCAGATGGTACAGCATGGTGTCATTCTTATCCCCAAAGCTACTCTTGAGATCGAGAATCTCCCTCCTCCACAAAGTGAAGGCCTCGTCCCCTTATCTCTTGACAATGGTGAGATTATGTGGATTCATCCTGTTCTTGCTTCAGAGTTTGAACTTCCCTCTTCCTCCTCCAAGAAGAAAGACCGCTCTAAGGGCAAGATAAAGACTTGCAATATGGTGTCTTTTGACCCCATAATTGACGAAGAAATCCTATTGGGCACCAGATCAGGGAAGGCCTATCTAAAGGATTACCCTGAAGCTCAAGAGAATCCTGCTTCTTCTTCTGAGCCCGCTCCAGTACAGCCTGCTTCCACTGAGGACATCCCTACTGCATCCTCACCGGTTGTAGTACCCATTCCTCTCAAGCCGACAGCAGCCGACAAAGGCAAACAACAAGTCCGCTTCGACAAACCTTTGAAGAAGTCATTTCCTTCTGGACTTGAGAAGCCTTACAACTTTGATATCTTGGCTCAGTTAGCCAATACACCGGCCCGGCTTTCCATCTTCGAGCTCTTGCGCCTCTCCAAAGAGACTCGGAAAACTCTAAGTGAGGCTCTCAAGCAGGCAGAAACCTGTCTAGCCCTTCTGAAGAAGCCAAAAGCAGAGCCAGTCTCTTGCCTTCATTATCATAGTGTATTGGAATTAATTCCAAACATCACTTTCACACAGGATGACATGTTAATGGAAGACAATAGGCACGACCGTCCTCTATACTATACAGGATATGTCGACTCGATGAAAGTCGATCGTATTCTAATAGATCCAGGGTCTGCTCTCAGTATCATGCTGAAGATAATGTTAGATGCATTGAAGATCCCAGTACATAGTCTTTCTAGTACAATCACCACCATTCTTGGGTTCAACCAGGAAAGGAGCGAGCCTCTGGACAAGATTCGCCTAAAACTCCAAATAGGCAATCTTCGTACAAAGGTGACCTTCTACATCATTGACAACCATGATTATTCTTACAATGCTCTATTGGAAAGACCATTTCTGTATGAGCATAACATTGTTCCTTCGACTCTTCATCAATATTTCAAATATGTTGATGACAATGGAGAGGTGCAAAAGGAGGTTGCTGATCTCTATCTTTTCAAAGACGTTGAAGCATACTGCAATGATGCTCGTATGTACAAGGATGAATTCATGAAGGTCGTCCTGTCTCTTAACGCTGAAGAAGGCCAAGAAGCAATGCCCAATGACACCCTCATCATACCTGTCAAAGGACGTGTTTCTCATCCTCAGTCTTCCAAACCACTGGCTATTCACTTGCCAGTTCAGAAGCAACCAACTGATGATGGCCAAGATCAAAGGGAGCTCACCTCTTCTGAGCCACTTGTTATAGACTTACGTCGTAACAAGAAAAAAAGGCAGCTCACCTCTTCTGAGCCCCTTGTTATAGATTTATCTCATAACAAGGATAAAAGAGAGCTCACCTCCTCTGAGCCGCTTGTTATTGACCTCCGTCGTAACAAACCCAATCATCCTCCACGTTCTTCTTCTCTCCCTCTTGTAATCAATCTGACCAAGCCTGCTAAGGCTAAAGGTCCTGCTGTAAATACAGATGTACAAATCAATGAAAAAGCATCTACTTTCCAGTATACTGATGTCATTTATCATGCTAAGTGCTATTTGGATATGTTAGATAGCATTCAATCATTTACAATGGGAGTTGTACAATCTCTTCAAATAGAAGTCTCATTTGAACATCCAAAGGATTCATATCGTATTGTTCCCGCTCGAAAGAAAGGCGAGAGTCCAATACTTTTTAGTAAAGGACCGGAACAATAATTCAGCTATACGGATGATAGCAAAAGTAACGATACGGGACATCTTCAACTCCGTCGTTACAGTCAACAATCAAAAGACATCATTCGAAAGATGGGTTATAATTTCAAGAATGGCCTCAACTACGGTAAAGGTAGAAGAACTCCTATCCGTACAACTGTGCCGAAAGGGAAGTCAGAGATGTACTACAGCAGGACCAAAAGAGGTTTTGGATATGCTTCACCTCCGGTATTATCCCCAGCAGCCTCTGAATCCGATAGCGAGGAGCGCTCTAATTTTTCTGATTCCAGATCATGGGATTCTGACGCAAGTATTGGTCAAGTTCATCGATTGACTGTATCTTCTAACATGGTCTCTGTCGAACTTCCAGAAGGCTATGACGAGGATGTTGAAGAAAGTCCTGAAACAGATCTTTGGGCTCAACGAATGGATACCCAATGGGAACTCCGGTTCGAACAAAGAGAACCTCCTACCAAAGATCAATTAGTTCAAATTGACGTAGGAGAAAGCGGGTCACCTCATCCAATATTCATCAGCAAGAACCTTCCAGAGGCGGATAAGCAAGAATTAATTCTTCTTATTCGAGAATACATTGACGTCTTTGCCTGGAGCTATAAAGACATGCCAGGTCTAGATCCTAAAGTTGCTACTCACAAATTGAACATCCTGCCAAATGCAAAACCGGTCAAACAGTAGCAACGGCGCTTCAAGCCAGAAATGATGGACGCAATCGACGACGAAGTCAAGAAGCTCATCGCTTGTGGCTTTATTTGAGAAGAGCAGCATCCTGATTGGGTAGCCAATGTCATCGCAGCTCTAAAGAAAACTGGCAAAGTTCGAGTCTGCATCGACTTTTGGGATCTTAATGAATCATATCCAAAAGATGAATTTTCTCTCCCTATCACGGACGTCATGATTGACAACACCTGTGGGTTCGAAAGGATATCTTTCATGGATGGATTCTCCGGATACAATCAGATTCGGATGCATCCTGAAGATGAAAAGCATACTTCTTTTCGCACTCCTCACGGAGTCTACTGCTATACTGTAATGCCATTTGGTCTCAAGAACGTTGGTGTAACTTACCAACGAGCCATGAGTACCATATTTCGAGATCATCTGCGCAAGACTGTCGAATGCTACGTCGACGATATTGCTGTCAAAAGTCGTCTAAAGAAAGATTATATCCAAGACTTGAGAACTATCTTCAACCTCATGCGCCAACATCAACTCAAAATGAATCCCACCAAGTCATTCTTGGGTGTCTCTAGTGGCAAATTTCTCGGCTTCGTCATTACCTCTAAGGGTATACACGTGGATCCCGAGAAGATCAAAGCCATTCAAGAGATGCGTCCTCCACGCAACCTAAAAGAGCTACGAGGATTCCAAGGTCGACTTGCGTACATCAGGAGATTCATTTCGAATCTTTCTGGACGCTGCAGACCATTTACTCAACTAATGAAGAAAGGTGTATCTTTCGTTTGGACTGAAGAATGTCAACGAGCATTCGACGACATAAAGCGGTATCTCATGAATCCTCCAGTCTTGGTGCCACCGATCTCAGGCATACCATTCTTAATATATATCCGTGCTATGGACCATTCATTGGGTGCTTTACTTGCCCAAAAGAACAAAGAAGGCCACGAACAAGCCATCTACTATCTCAGTCGTACTATGATTGGTGCCGAACACCGTTATAGTCCGGTCGAAAAGGAATGCTTAGCTCTTATGTTTGCTGTTCAGAAGACTCGGCATTACTTTATTGGTCAAACTATTCATGTCATATCCCGAGTTAATCCTCTTCGGGTACTGATGAAGAAGCCTAGCACACTCAATTCTCGGCTGGCAACATGGGCCATTCTACTAGCCCAATATGACATGGTATATGTTCCTCAAAAGTCTGTCAAAGGTCAAGTACTGGCAGATTTCTTAGCAGCTCATCCTGTTCCAGAGACATCCAAACTCTATGATGAAATTCCAGACGAGACTTTGGAATCTAATACAATCTCCGAAGAATTTCCTACTTGGCGTCTATTCTTTGACGGTGTATCCAGGATTGGACCCAATGGTACCATTGTCGCAGGAGTTGGAGTTGTCCTTGTTTCTCCAGACGGGTCAGCTATTCAAAGAGCCTACTCCTTAGATGAACCTTGCTCTAACAATATGGCAGAATACAATGCTCTACTCATTGGTCTTCAGCTAGCCAAACAACTAGACGTCGAGTATCTTGAAGTCTACGGTGACTCCAAACTGGTTGTTAACCAGGTTAGAGGAACTGATGAAGTTCGCCATCAAGATCTAGTACCTTACTATGAAGCGGCAATCAACATGGCTACATCATTTAAAGCCTTATTCATCGAATATGTACGGCGGGATTGCAATACCGAAGCCGATGCTTTGGCCAATCTTGCAGCAGTCTTAGCCATCCCTATCAAAAGACAGCAGGTGGTGGTTATCTCTAATCGGGAATTATTCTGCGTCAAAAACAATCGTAATACTGAGTTCAGTAATCTTACTGAAGTCAATGTTATCGGTGAAGATTGGAGAGCTCCTTTTATCGACTTCGTGGTCCATGACATACTTCCTGAAGATCCCAAGGAGGCTACGAGTATTCGTCGGCGGTCTCTACGATTCTATTACAATCAGACCACCAAAACTCTCTACCGGCGGACTTATGACGGTCTACTCTTGCGCTGTCTTGCTGGTGATGAAGCAAAGCAAGTATTGCGTGAAGCTCACGACGGTGTCTGCGGAGCACATCAACCCGGTCCTAAATTACAGGATTGCATCCGACGCATGGGTTACTACTGGCCCTCTATGGTATCTGATGCCATCGAATATGCTAGGAAATGTCGAGCTTGTCAAATTCATGCAGATTTCATTCATCAACCATCAGAATTTTTTCATCCGACTGCTACTTTCTGGCCTTTTGAAGCTTGGGGCATGGACATCATCGGTCCCATCAATCCTCCTTCTTCTAGAGGACATCGATTTATACTGGCAATAACTGATTACTTCTCCAAATGGGCCGAAGCTATACCATTGGCTGAAGTCAAGACCAGCAGCATCATCAACTTTGTCAAACATCATGTCATCTATAGATTTGGTGTACCTCGACGAATCATCCACGATAATGGACCTCAGTTCATCAGCCAAAAATTTACAAGATTCTGCGATGATCATCGGATTGACAATGTCGGTTCGACAGCCTACAATCCTGCTGCTAATGGCTTAGCTGAAGCTTTCAAAAAAACTATCAACAAGCTTCTTAAGAAGTTTGTATCTACTAACAAACGAAACTGGAGTGAAAAGCTTGGAGAATGTCTTTGGGCCTACCGCACTACGGTCCGTAACCCTACAGGCTGTACACCCTTCTCTTTGGTATACGGCTGTGAAGCAGTTCTACCCTTAGAACTTCAAATTCCATCTTTGAGGATTGCTATCGCCAACGAGCTCACTACAGAGAACAACGATCTTCTCCGACTTCAAGAATTGGAGGCGCTCGATGAGAAGCAGTTATTGGCTCAACAGCATATTGAGTTATATCAAGCCCGTATCTCAAAGACTTTCAATCGCAAAGTTAAAGTCAGAGCCTTTCAGAAAGGAGAGCTTGTTTTAACAGTCAGACGTCCTATGACTATGACTCGCTCGAGCAAGGGCAAGTTCGATACAAAGTGGGAAGGACCATATATCGTGAGCAAAGTCTTCTCAAATAGAGCTTATCAACTCACAGAGCTAGACGGTCGAGTTGCAATGATGCTTATCAATGGCAAGTTCCTCAAAAAGTATTATGTATAAATGTAAAAAGACATTGCTTGTAATCATCAGACCAGTTCATAAATAAAGTTTATTTTATTTCATCTTGAATGATAGTACATAATATCAAGGAAGGTCACTATCATTCTTCTCAAAATTGGGACGCGGACCACTACCGTCCTTATCAAAAACATGATCAGCAAAAGAGTCGAGAATATTCTTGCTGGAACCTACCAGGAACATGCAAGCAGCCATCCTCATGGCTTCTTCTTCTTCAGTCTTTCCTGGTTTAAGGAGGAAGTCCAAGATGTCCTTTGGAGGCTTGGGTACAGACGAATTTTCGCCCGCTGCTATCTGCTTTGGCTTGGTCGGCTCGACTGGACGTTCCTCAGTACCTGTTTCCACCTTTGAGGTGATCTCAGCCTTCTTGGATGCATCTTCAGACGACATCTTTATGTTGAAGTGACCATCCCATCTGATTTTTTGTTCTATTTATAGACAAAAATTCGTACGACAACGAAGCAACACATCCATTTGACGGTTCACCCGTTCATCCATCCATCTGACGGTTCAGTCGTTCATTCCATTCATTTGACGGTTCATTCGTTCATTCAATTCATTTGACGGTCCGTCCGTTCATCCCGACGATTCATTTCGTTCCTTCATTTCATTCATACATTTTGACGAATCATCCATTTCGTTCATATCAGCAACTTGTCATCTTTGATTAAGTTGTCTATTGAAATAATGATATTCAATAAATTATATTTGCCACGTCCACATTACCTCTGAGCAGATATAATTGAATATGATTATTTTCCAAAATCAAGAAATATATCATGTCTTGCACCTCTGAATATATTTTCTATCGCTATTATTTATATCTGAATAAGATATGCAACAAATAATAGAGCCACAAAAAATGTCTTTTTATTGATCAAAGATGAAAGACATTACAAAGATACATATTACAAAACAAGAAGATACAGAAAATCTTTCTATTCGGTCGGTGGTGTCATCAAGTTAAACATCTGCTGCTTTAAAGATTTTAGTCGCTCCTCACGGGATTCTATCACTCGTCTCCTAGCTTCCTCCATTCCAGACTTTTCATTAAAAGTCGGTAAGGTCACTAAGCGGCGGGAGATTTCAGCCTGATGAGTTGTGATATATTCATTTCGTTCCTGAGTCAGAATGTTTAGTTGCTGAGTGGCAGTTTGATGCTGTGTGACTTCATCTTCTAGAGTATGTTGAACCAGTTTCAACTCTTCTTGGAGACGGGCAATCTCCTCTTGAAGACGAACAGATTTCGCTTTCAACTCAGTAACTTTCTCCTCCTTCTCTCCAACAGCAGAGGTGGCTATTTCCATTTGAGAATCATATTCTGAAGCCTTGGCAGTATAAGTGTCTATGAAAGTCTGGAGATTAGCATTCTCAATGGCAACTTCTTGAGACATCCTTTCAAATTCAGCTTGTACTAAAGATTACACTTCCCCTCGATTGAGATCTTTGTATATCTTAACCGATGATTCTAGCTCATCTAGTATGTGCTCAAGAAAAACAGCTTGAGCTTCATCTCCTTGACCTCGGATGGCATTTATTAAATGAGAGGTTGGGCTTCTAACAGTAGTGAAATCAACAACTTCTTTCTCTAGTACCCTATCTACTAGGGGTCCCAATGCATTAAAGAAAAGGTTGCTGAAAGAACTAATGATAAATTGGTTAGTTGCCAAAGCACCAGGGGTAGCAGCTACTCCCGTTGATGATGAAGCAGCATGTGCCTGTGCCGATGGACGTTCTTGCACTTGAATAGAGGGTTCTTTAAACAAGGGAGCTAAAGTAGAACTGGTTACTCCTCCCAGTTGTTCTTCTGCAAGGACAAATGAACCTATCTTTGATTATTGTTGTCATTAACAATTAATTAAAAAAGGATCAAAAGATCAAAGGCAATCTTACCATGACTTGCCCCAGCAACAAGCCTTTCGTCTGTTGGTACAGATTCCAGTCTAGCAGAGGTAGCCTCAGACATTACTGCCTAGCTACTTCCAGCCTCAGAACCACCCGAGAAATGTCGGCTACCGCTAGCGATAACCGTTATCGGCACTATATCAGTGCAAGGAGGAACCGGAGATGATTCGATTTCTACATGGATCAAAAATAGAGATGTCAGCCATTAATCTATGAAAAAAAGAATGATAATTTTATTTAATACCTTTGGGATTAGCGGTAGTAGCTTCCTCTAGCGCTACTTCCTTACCCATACTCTTTTCAGGAGACACATCCACCTCAACATCCTTTTCAGGAGCTAGTGTGTCTTCAACAGATTCAGGAGATTTATGGACATAAATGTCCTCTTTTTGATTCAAAGTATCATCAATAACCTCTATTGATGTATCTTCAGTGCTCATGCTATCCTCAGGTGCTTCCTTGTTGGCAGTAGTAGTGGTATGATCAACATCGTCTTGTAGACCGAAGTCGCAATCGTTTAATGCTTCAATCATTAAACGATTCTCCTCTTCGCGGATTGTTCCTGGTGTAACAGGAAGCTGAGTAGTTTCTACCGCCGGTGAAGGAGATCGCAGAGCTTCATGCTCCTCCTCTACAATATCCTCCCTAGGCTCTGCAGCCTCCTCTCTCTGATCAGTCTCGTCCCTTTGTTCTGGACTAGGAGTTTCATGCCTAGGCTCAGAGATAGGAGTAGGAGATAATATAGTAATTCCAGCAGCAGCGCTGGCCACCACCGAGGATAGGATCACCTTCTTTTTTGCCTAAAAGCTATTTTCTTTCGATGAAGAGGTCTCTCTGGACTCTCAACATTTACCACATCAACCCGCTGTGGAAGAGAAGTCGGTGTGGTCGCTTCTTCTCGGGTCGACTCGGCCAGTTGTCGAGACTGCGACCTGGTAGTGACTTTCTCTGATGGGTCTAAGAGGAGTTTCTTCTTTGCAACCGGAGAGGAAGGCTCATTAATCCTTCTCTTCCTCTCCCTGGCCGGAGACTTAACAACTTTCAAAGAAATTCTCAGTGGTTCATTAACCTCCTCAGGGAAGTTAGCTTCCCTTGAGGCTTCCAAGGGATCATCCACTGGTTCATGCTGTTCATCATTTCCTGGAGCTAGCATAACAGTTGCTCCTTTCTTCAAACGCGTCGCCGTCGCGAAGCTATCTACCAGATTGAAATTATCGGCAAAAGTATTTGCAGCTGTGTAAAAAAGTGAATAAGTATATAACATTCGAGGGCTATGATCATTCTTGGTTGGCATCGAGAAGACTGTCCTTGTGTCTCGAGCGTTGTAATAGGCCCATGCTCTGGCACCATCAATCAGATACCCCTTTCCTTGTAGGCAAGTTATAGTATTGCCTACATGGAACTGATCGTAACCAAATTGACGAGCGAAGCGGCTTGGCAGTTATGGTTCCAAGAAACACTCATCTTCGAATCTATACACCAAATATGACGACCTGATCGTCTTCAGCCAGTCAAATGCTGCCCGACCCAACGACTGCCTCCCAAGGTCAACTAGATTTGTCGACATATGTTCGTAACTGGTTGGAGGGGCAACGTAGTAAAAATTCCATCCCTTCCCAAGGTTTAATGTATGTCTGCAGTCCTTCAGACTAGTATACACCCACTTGCTCCGGGAGGATCTTCGCAGATAGCTACCACCGACTGCTCCCATGTCGGTGTTCATCAATGACGGATGGTACAGAAGCAACCACCCGAATAAATAGGTGTACGGCAACTCCAATCGAGGGAAGTTCCCCTTCTTACCCTTCCATTTGAGCATGGAGTCAACATAAAGACGAAGACCTACGTTTATTCTACAGGTCATCGCCGACAGCAAATCCATCCGATAGCCAAAGACTAACTGGACAGCAGCAAAAAGTACGTCGTGGTGGAAGCGGTCCACGGCGCTTGCTCCGGGTACGACGAAGCGTCGGAGCCAATATGTCAGGAATCCCGCCAGCTGGGCTTCTCTTGACATGGGCCTGTAGCCTATTCTCATAAAACTCTCGACAAAATCTCCGGTCTTGAGTGGAGGGTATTGATGTTCATCATTTACTTTGATATCCATTTTCTTATTTTTTTCCATCAGTCTTATTACTTCACTGTGGCTGAGGGATTGGAAGAAAGTCGGGTTGCATGTGTCATGATCCTTAGTCTTTTTCTCAATGATATGATTAAGAAAAAGATAAGGTAACCACTTTGATGAATAACAGGTGCCGGAAGTACCGCTCTTATAGTACAGGGAGCATATATTGTAATGGCACAATAGTTCGTCGAAAACTTCCACCATCTCTGCATTTTCTCGACGTAGTCTGTCTAACTCGTCGTTTGTTGGAACATACTCCTCATAAGGGAAGTCTCCTGTTGGTAGGCACGAGATGTATTTCATCTCATGAAGGGCTAATCCAATTTCCCCGCAGGATGTCATGAATGTCCTTGTCCTATAATTATACCTCTCTGCCAAGGCCAGAAACAGATGAGGGTTTGGGAGGAATCCATACACGGTAGCATATACCGTATGATACAGCTCGATCTCTTTAAGCTTGTCTTCGAACTGAGCCAATATCCAGTTGGCTATGCAGTTCCACCTTCTGTTGTCTGGGTTCACCAGACCTGTCAGCCGGATGTCTTGATCCGGGTATCTGCCCTCAACCTTTGTATATTCATTAGCAAAGATTGGTGTCCTCACCGACAGCAGCAAGGAAGAGTTCTCTGGAGGGATGCAGCCTGGCTTCAACCCTCTGAGCAAAGTGCTATGACGCTCAGAGGAGCTATAGAACATATCTCTGTTGTTTGGTCCTTTCTTGACACAAATCTTTCATGTTCTTGCCTGCTGGAGGGGAGTAATATCCCAGTCCATCCTCCTGGGATGGCTTGTATAGGCATAGCGGGCTAGAGGGAGGTATCTAGCAATGTCCGGTAACAGATTAGTTTCTCCTTTCTTTGGAAGAGTCTCTACTCAATACGGGGTCTCGGCTGAGAACCCTTGTCAATAGCTTCGCTAAATAAGAACATGGGTTTCTTATGGGTAATGGCATCAGCAGACTGCAGGGGCTGCCCATTCATCAGACTTAATAAAGTCTCATTGTCCTGAGCTACCAAGATGGCTTGACGGGAGGATGGCAGAGCATATTGGGGAAAAAGCACATGGGACAAATCTTTTTTAAATTCCGGTTTAGCAAGGGACCCTGCAAATATTTTATACTCTGGGTCCTCTCTGATGTTAACTGCATCAAACAGAAAAAACAAAATTCAGTACAAGTAAAATCAAAGATTCTGTCAACAAATTGCGCAAGCATCAGATTGCGCAACAATAGCTTCTATGCGCAAACTGTCCAGTTGCGCCAACTCATCCACTTGCGCAAGCCAACAGATTGTGCTGAATAACTTGCACAAAGCATCAGTTTGCGCTGGAAAGCCTTGCACAAATCAACAGACTGTGCTGACTTTTGCCAGCGCATTCTAACCGATTGCGCAAGAAAATAGTCTTCATAAAAATGAAAACTATTGGGTTTGTGCAACCGAAACCCTAAACAGGGCGGTGCAGTATAACCAAATCTCTAAAAAGAGACAGTTTCGAAGGATCAACAGTGTTAAAGAACCCTAAAGAGGGTCTTTCGATCGGGTTTACTACCTTGCAGTGTAGGATGAGCAACTTCATGTCGAGAAGGGCGCGGCGCAGCCCAAGCCGAAGACTCGGCGAGAGCCTTGCCTTTCTCGGCGGCGGAGCGCTTCGGGGCCATCTGAAAGTTGACAGAGAAGAAGAAAAAAAGTCGGAGGAGGCTCGAAACTTTTTTTCTCTTTAGCAACGTGAAAACAAGTAAAGAAAAACAAGAAGAACAACGAGAACTATTTATAGTTTTTCAAAGAGCAACGGTCGCCTCAGATTGCGCCGAAGAAATGGGAGCTAACTCCTCCAATTGTGCAGACAAGTTATTACTTGCGCAACTTGATTTTTTTAATCAAAAATTCAAAGTATTTCGAAGCTTTGACTATCTTCAAACTTCAAAAACTTTGAAGGGAGTCTTGTAGGTCCTAAAAATCAAGTTGCACCCATCAAAGAAGTCATGAAAATCAAGTTATGCATCCTTCAAGTGAATTGCACAGGAGTCAGATTGCGCACCAACTCGATTGCGCAGGCTGAACTGCGCACTCATCCAAGTGCGTAAGCTGACGTGGCCTCGTCATCATTACCTGACAGAGAATCAAATCTTCTGACAACTTATAGCACGAAGGATGAGGAAACTGTTCGTTTATCATGCAGCACAGTGCTCGAGGACAGCTGTACATGTAGCACAATCGGCCAGACTCTCTGTAGCGCGGTCCATCCCAGCGCAATCTGAAGCCAGCACAATCTGAAGACAGCACAATTCAGGTGGCGCACTCCATCAAGACAACTGACAAATGAACACGTGGCCTTCATGCCATCAATTACTCATCATGTGGCAACCGTCTGTACACGATCAAGCACATTTTAATCAAACAATGCCATGCGTCACATACAGATGGTCCACGATCGAGTAACCGCCTGCGCAGTTCATCCCAGCGTAAGCCAAAGTCTGCGAAATCCATCCTGCGCAAGTCAAAATAACTAAAAGTTAGTTATTTCCAGAACTCTATAAATAGAGTTTCAAGTCCTTCTTAGGGGGATCACAGATATACACACATATATCAGAAATCATCACCAGAGATCAGGAGTTCCTGCCAAAGTGCTGCTGTAATCTTCAGAGGCTACCGTCTTCAAAGTTTACATCGTCCAAGGGATAAAGCGATCGTCATTCAGATCGGATTCCTATAGTTATACTTTCCCAGAATTCTTGTAATCTTCTTACAAAGTTTGTTGAAATAAAGATCAACTTTTGTTTTTGCAAACAGGAATGAACGGATGAACCGTCGGGTGAATGGAATGAACGGATGAACCGTCGTAATAAATGGAATGAACGGATAAACCGTCGTAATAAGTGGAATGAACGGATGAACCGTCAGATGAGTGGAATGAATGTTGTGAAGAATCTGTCGCTTCGGGTCGCATGATCGACCGTCTCAAGAATCTCTGTCTATAAGTAGAACAGAAATTTTAGACGGAGTGATCAGTTTCAATTGTAACATAAAATGTCGTCTGAAGATACATCCGAGAAGGCTGAGGTCATCCCGAAGGTCGAAGAAGTCGCTGAGGAACGTCCAGCCGAGCCAACCTAGCCAAAGCAGACGGAGGCGGGCGAAAGTTCATCTGCACCCAAACCATCACAGGATATCTTGGACTTCCTAATTGTGCCAGGGAAGACTGAAGAAGAGGAGGCTATGAGGATGGTCGCCTGTGCGTTTCTAGAGAAATCGAGCAAGGATGTCTTTAGCTCTTTTGCCGACTTTATTTTTGAAAAGGACGGTAGTGGTCCTCGTCCTGTCTTTAAGAAGGACGATAGTGATTCTTGTCCTTGATATCATGTAACATCGTTTATGATAAAATAAAATCAAAATTTATTTATGAACCGTCTTGTCATATTTACAAGAAATCCCTTTTACATTCATATATAGTACTTTTTAAGGAATTTGCCATTGATAGGCATCATCGCCACTCGACCGTCCAGCTCTGTGAGTTGATAGGCTCCATTTGAGAAGACTTTACTCACGATATAAGGCCCTTCCCATTTCGCATCGAACTTGCCTTTGCTCATGTGAGTCATAATCATGGGACGTCTGACTGTTAGAACGAGTTTTCCTTTCTGAAAGGCTCTGATTTTAACTTTGCGATTAAAAGTCTTTGAGATACGGGCTTGATATAATTTAATATGTTGTTCAGCCAATAGCCGCTTCTCGTCGAGCGCCTCCAGTTCTTGAAGTCGAAGAAGATCATTGTTCTCTGTAGTAAGTTCATTAGCGATGGCAATTCTCAAGGAAGGAATTTGAAGTTCCAGAGGTAAGACTGCTTCACAATCGTACACCAGAGAGAAGGGTGTACAGCCTGTGGGATTGCGGATCGTAGTACGGTAGGCCCATAGACATTCTCCGAGCTTTTCACTCCAATTCCGTTTGTTAGTAGACACAAACTTCTTAAGGAGTTTGATAATAGTCTTGTTGAAAGCTTCAGCCAAGCCATTAGCAGCCGGGTTGTAAGCTGTAGAAGCGACATTGTCAATCCGATGATCGTCACAAAATCTGGTGAACTTTTGACTGATGAACTGAGGTCCCTTGTCATGAACGATTCGTCGAGGTACACCAAACCTGTAAACAACGTGGTGTTTGACGAAGTTGATGACGTTGCTTGTTTTGACTTCAGCCAAAGGTATAGCTTCGGCCCACTTGGAGAAATAATCAGTTATTGCTAATATAAACCGATGTACCTTAGAAGAAGAAGGATTAATAGGACCTATAATATCCATACCCCAAGCTTTAAAAGGCTAAGAAGCAGCAATCGGATGAAGGAATTCCGACGGTTGATAGATAAAATTTGTATGGATTTGACAAGCTCGACATTTCTTTGCATATTCGATGGCATCAGATACCATAGAGGGCCAATAGTAACCCATTCGTCGGATACGATCCTGTAGTTTAGGGCCGGGTTGATGTGCTCCGCAGACACCATCATGAGCTTCACGCAATACTTGCTTTGCTTCATCACCAGCAAGACAGCGCAAAAGTAGGCCATCATAAGTCCGTCGATAGAGAGTCTTGGTGGTTTGATTGTAGTAGAATCGAAGAGATCGTCGACGAATACTCGTAGCCTCCTTAGGATCTTCAGGAAGTATGTCATGAACTACGAAGTCGATAAAAGGAGCTCTCCAATCTTCATTGATAATATTGACTTTGGCGAAGTTACTGAACTCAATGTTGCGATTGTTTTCAATGCAGAACAACTCTCTGTTGGAAATAACAACCACTTGTTGTCTTTTGATGGGAATTGCTAAGACTGCTGCGAGATTAGCTAAAGCATCTACCTCAGTATTACAAGCTCGTTGAACATATTCAATAAAGAAAGCCTTAAATGATGTAGCCATGTAAATTACAGTTTCATGATAGGGCACTAGATCTTGATGGCGAACTTCGTATGTTCCTCTAACCTGATTGACAACTAATTTAGAATCGCCGTAGACTCCAAGATATTCGACTTCCAACTGTTTTGCTAATTGGAGTCCAATGAGCAAGGCATTGTATTCAGCCACATTGTTAGAGCATGGCTGATCTAAAGAATAAGCTCTTTGGATAGCTAATTCTTCTGGAGAGACTAGTACAATTCCAACTCCTGCAACAATGGTCCCATTTGGTCTGATCCGGGATGCTCCGTCGAAGAACAGACGCCAAGTAGGAAATTCTTCAGAGATCATGTTTGATTCCAATGTTTCATCTGGAATTTCGTCATAAAGCTTAGATGTCTCCGGAACAGGATGAGCTGCTAAAAAGTCAGCCAGTGCTTGACCTTTAACAGACTTTCGTGAAACATAAACTATGTCATATTGAGCTAGCATGATGGCCCATGTAGCCAGTCGAGAATTGAGTGTGCTGGGCTTCTTCATCAGTACCCGAAGAGGATTAACTCGGGAAATAACGTGAATGGTTTGGCCAATAATATAATATCGAGTCTTTTGAACAGCGAACATAAGAGCTAGGCATTCTTTCTCAACCGGACTATAACGGTATTCAGCACCGATCATTGTATGACTAAGATAGTAGATGGCTTATTCATGGCCTTCTTTGTTCTTCTGGGCAAGTAAAGCACCCAATGAATGATCCATAGCACGGACATATATTAAGAATGGTATGTCTGAGATTGGTGGCACTAAGACTGGCGGGTTCATCAGATACCGCTTTATATCATCGAATGCTCGTTGACATTCTTCGGTCCAAACGAAAGATACACCCTTCTTCATTAACTGAGTAAACGGTCTACAGCGTCCAGACAGATTTGAAATAAACCTCCTGATGTACGCAAGTCGACCTTAGAATCCTCGTATCTCTTTTAAGTTGCGTGGAGGACGCGTCTCTTGAATGGCTTTGATCTTCTCGGGATCCACGTGTATACCTTTAGAGGTAATGACGAAGCCGAGAAATTTACCACTAGAGACACCCAAGAATGACTTGGTGGGATTCATTTTTAACTGATGTTGGCGCATTAGATTGAAGATAGTTCTTAAATCTTGGATGTGATCTTCCTTTAGACGACTCTTGACAGTAATATCGTCGACATAGCATTTGACAATTTTGTGCAGATGATCTCGAAAGATGGTACTCATAGCTCGTTGGTAAGTTGCACCAGCATTCTTGAGACCAAATGGCATCACAGTGTAACAATAAACTCCGCGAGGAGTGCAAAAAGAAGTATGTTTTTCATCTTCAGGATTCATCCGAATCTGATTGTATCCAGAAAATCCATCCATGAAGGATATCCTTTCGAACCCGCAAGTGTTGTCGATCATGACATCTGTAATAGGGAGAGAAAATTGATCCTTTGGACAAGCTTCATTAAGATCCCAAAAGTCAATACAAACTCAAACTTTGCCAGTTTTCTTCAAGACTGGGACAACGTTGGCTACCCAATCTGAATGTTGTTCTTTTCGAATAAAGTTACAAGCTATGAGCTTTTTGACCTCGTCATCAATTGTATCCATCATTTCTGGCTTGAATCGCCTTTTCTTTTGTTTGATTGGCTTTGCATTAGGCAAAATATTCAGTTTATGAGTAGCGACTTTGGGATCTAAACCTGGCATGTCTTCATAATTCCAAGCAAAGACATCAATATATTCTCGGATAAGAAGAATTAGTTCTTGCATATCTGCCTCTGGAAGGTTCTTGCTGATGAATATTGGATGAGGTGACCCATTTTCTCCTACATCAATTTGAACCAATTGATCTTCGGTAGGAGGTTCTCGTTGTTCGAATCAGAGTTCCCATTGGGTATCCATTCGTTGAGCCCAAGGATCTGTTTCAGGATTTTTTTCTATGTTTTCATCATAGCCTTCTGGGAGTTCAGCGGAGACCATGTTAGAAGATACGATCAATCGATGAACTTGACCGATGCTGGTATCAGAATCCCATGATCTGGAATTAGAAGAGTTAGAGCGTTCCTCATTATCGGATTCGGAGACTTCTGGAGATAAGACCGGAGGTGAAGTATATCCGAGACCTCTTTTCGTCATGCAGTAGTACATCTCTGATTTTCCTTTCGGAACAATCGTACGGATAGGAGTTCGTCTACCCTTGCCATAATTGAGGCCATTCTTGAAGTCATAACCCATCTTTCGGATGATGTCTTTTGATTGTTGACTATAACGACGAAGTTGGAGACGTCCCATATCGTTATTTTTGCTATCATCCATATAGCTGAATTTTTGTTCTGGCCCTTTACTAAAAAGTATTGGACTCTCACCTCTCTTTCGAGAAGGGACAACAAAATATGAGTCATTTGGATGTTCAAATAATACTTCCATCTGAAAGGATTGTACGACCCCTATTGTAAATGACTGAAAGCTGTCTAGCATATCCAAATAGCATTTAGTATGATAAATGACATCAGTATACTAGAAAGTAGATGCTTTTTCATTGATTTGTACATCCATATTTACAATAGGACCTTTAGCCTTAGCAGGCTTGGTCAGATCGATTACAATAGGAGGAACAGAAGAGCAAGGAGGTTTAGGTTTGTTGCGACGAAGGTCGATAACAAGCGGCTCAGAAGAGGTGAACTCCCTTTTATCCTTATTACGACGAAGGTCGATAACCAGTAGCTCAGAAGAGGTGAGCTCCCTTTTATCTTTGTTACGACGTAAGTCAATAACCAGTGGCTCAGAAGAGGTGAGCTCCTTTTTATCTTGATCATCACCAATTGATTGCTTCTGGGCTGGCAGATGAATGGCCAGTGGTTTGGAGGATTGAGGATGAGAGATACGCCCTTTGATAGGTATGATGAGAGTGTCGTTGGGCACTGCTTCTTGTTCTTCCTCACCGTCCATGGCTAATACTACCTTCATAAACTCTTTTTTGTACATGCAAGCGTCATTGCAAGATGCTTCAACGCCTTTAAACGGGTAGAGATCCGCAACTTCTTTTTGGACTTCTCCTTTGTCATCAACATATTTGAAGCACTGATGGAGAGTAGAAGAAACAATATTATGTTCATAAAGGAATGGTCTCCCTAGAAGAGCATTGTAGGAACAACCATGGTTGTCTATAATGTAGAAGGTCACCTTCATGCGAAGATTGCCAATTTGGAGCTTTAAGTGTATCTTGCCAAAAGGTTCACTTCTTCCCTGGTTGAATTCCAGGATGGTGGTGATAGTGCCGGAGAGGCTATGCACTGGAATCTTCAGAGCATCCAACATCGTCTTAGGCATGATGCTGAGTGCTGACCCTGGATCTATCAGAATACGATCGACCTTCATGGTGTCGACATATCCTGTAAAGTAGAGAGGACGGTCATGTCGATTGTCTTCCATCAACATGTCATCCTGTGTGAAGGTGATATTTGGAATTAATTCCAGCACACTGTGACAGTGGAGACAAGAGACAGGTTCTGACTCAGGTTTCTTGAGAAGAGTTAGGCAAGTGTCTGCCTGCATCAAAGCCTCACTCAGTATTTCTTGAGTCTCTTCAGAGAGGCGTAAGAGCTCGAAGATGGATAGCCTGGCTGGTATGTTGGCTAATTGAGCCAATATGTCAAAGTTATATGGCTTTTCAAGTCCAGAGGGGGAAGACTTCTTCAAAACTTTGTCGAAGCGGACTTGTTGTTTGCCTTTGTCGGCTGCTGTCGGTTTAGGAAGAGTTGGTTCTACAATGGGTAACGATGTATAAGGGATGCCCTCTGTAGAGACAGGCTGCATTGGAACAGCTTTGGAAGACGAAGCAGGATCCTCCTGAGTTTCGGGATGATCCCGTAGATAGGTTTTCCCTGACCTGGTGCCCAATAGGATCTCTTCTTCAACTATGGGGGTCAAAAGATACCATATTACAGCTCTTTGTCTTGCCCTTAGAGCGTTTCTTTTGCTTGGAGGACGAAGGAATTTTGAACTCTGAAACAAGATCAGGATGAATCCACATAATCTCGCCATTATCAAGGGATAAGGGGACAAGACCTTCACTTTGTGGAGGAGGAAGATTTTCAATCTCCAGAGTGGCCCTGGGAATGGAGATGATGCCGCTCTGCACCACTTGTGGCGGGAAGTCATCGAACTGTACAGAAATCATATTAGCTGTAACAGTCTTTTCATCTTGTTGGAGAGTGATGACACCGGCATTGACCAACTCTTGAATCTTGCCTTTGAGCACATAGCATGCCCGAGTAGGATGCCCTATGAACCTGTGATAAACACAGTACTTAGGGTGGTCAGTTTTATCGACTTCGTCAGACTTCTTCGGGTCAGGGAGTTGCAACTTATTGCTTTTAAGCAAACAGTCGAAGATGCTCGCTGTATCATTTTTATCAAAGGAATACTCTACTTTTGGGCGAGGTTCCTTTAGTGGAGGTGCAGGAGGAGTAGAGGTAGACATGGGTTGAGCCACGTTAACGGCTAAAGATTCCTTGCTCTTGAGGTTGATATTCAAGGTTTCTTTGCCCTTGCGGTTATTTTGGCGATTACCGCTACCGGATGCAGAAGGCTCATCTCGATCAGGGTTAGACATGTGTACCCCCAACTGTTTGAACTTCTCAGCGCTAACTTCAGCTGCTTTACCATTAACGATGAATGACGGCCAGTCCTGGAACTGTGTTGACCCCGTCTACATACTAATAATCGGCAACAAGTTTGACTTACAAGTGTCTATCGTTACAACAGATGGGGTTCCGGGAGGCATTTTGAGTGCTTCTCGGCAGAATCGTTCAATGAAACTCTCAGTAGTTTCATTATGTCTCTGCTTGATCTTGTTGAGGGCGGATATAGTCATATCGTTGATACCCTCGTAGAATCGTTTCAGGAACATCTGCTTGAGTCCGGCAAAGGAAGTGATAGAGCCGTCAGGCAGGCTGCGCTACCAATCGTATGCCGTACCGGCTAAGCAGCCGACGAAGACTCTGGTAAGAAGAGCATCGTTTGGCTGGAGCTGGACAGTCATTACCTCAAAATGGTTAATGAACTGACTCGGGTAAGTGCTGCTGTCAAACAGCATGATCGTAAAAATTTTGTACTTTGGAGGGAATGAGACTTCCTTCCATTCTACTGGATAAGGTTGTTTGATCCCCAACCTCTGTAGACCATTTTTCTCTTTGAAGGCCTCGAACTGATTACGTAGTAGTTTTATAGCCTCATTGGCATCTCCTGAGGATGGAGAAGTAAAAGGCTGGCTTACCGGGTTAGGAGGAGGAACAGCATGGTTAGTACTACCCCCAGCCCCTGAATGACTGGGTGTAAATTGAATAGGTATTGAGGCTACTGGTGGAGAGGGTACCCCCAGACCTGCATTGACAGGCACCGATGATGCTATAATCTCGGGATTGACAGCAGGTGCAGTCGGTGATACTGTATGTTGAGCTATGATAACAGTATGCATACTTGCGATCATTTCAGCCATGGTCTTCAACTTATCTTCCAGTGCGACGATTCGTTGCTCTTGACTTGCCGAACTAGAAGCGTCTGGATCTTCAGTAACAACATAGGCTGACGCTTCTCTGGGTACAGTAGAAGACACTGTCTGCTCAGAGCTTTCGCTATATGCGTCATAATCAGAGAAAGAATCATCCCCTGAATGAGAAATAGAGAGATGACCAGAGGGATCTTGTAAAAGATTCCTACGATCGACTGTATCTCGACTTCGGGATCGGGTGTGTCGGAATACTCTTTCAGAGGATTTATGGAGTAAATCCAGATACCGTTGACTGGGCTTACGGGGTTTGTCGTGCTTTGAACACTTCCTACCCCCAGTGACTCGGGAAGCCATATTCACAGAGGCATAGAGCACCTCGTCTTCGTCTTCTGACATTGGTTGAGAAGTTAAACGATCGAAGACAGATCGTTTTTTTCGTCTGGCAACAACACTTGATAACCACCTGGTGATTACAATGGTGTCCCAATGGTTGGATTGGAGGTGTTGAGGTGTTGTTCCACTTCTGCTTGAAGTATTTCCGAAGATCAAGAATATATTCTTTGACGACATTCGGAACATGATTCCGATTCTTCAGATGCTTTGTGCCGTGAGTATACAGAGAAGTACTCAACTCGTTGGCATAAGTGTCAGGATTTTTCCTCCTAAAAGTTTGCTTCTGATGCAAGTTCACCTTCGGCATTGGTTGTTTACGTTTCATAGAAACTGGTCTACTGAGATAAGTTCGTAGATCGGCAAATTCACCCTCAGGGGCCTCCGTCTGAGACACTAGCAATGTCCCTTGCTTTGATCGGGATATTCGAAGAGTTGGAAGATCTTGGAAGTGTGCTACTGGAGTAGGCAAGATGCCTCTCTGGTCAATAGTCTTCCCTTTAGCAGGGAGAGAAAAACTCTTGTTTGAGAGAGTTTTGTACTATTTGGTGTCGAGGTACGTTCAGATGGATCTTTCGAGGTAAAAACCGGGAAAGACTGAGAAAAGACCAAAGGGCATTTTCCTTTATTTTGTGAAGAAGGGTTGGCTAAAGAGCGTTTTCCTCTGTTGTTTTCCAGATTTTGAACTACAGAAGATTGAGAAAAGACCAAAGGACCTTTCCGTTTGTACGGAGATGGAGGAAGAATAGTCAAAAGACTACCTCCTGTGGGTTGCACAGGAACAGAAGAAGCAGCAACTTTCTGTTTGACGGAGATGACAGATGGCTCCTTGGCCATAGAACAAGCAGGAGGTGCAACCTGGGTTCTTGAAGAAGCAGCAAGTGAAGCCTTGGCTACAGAGGGCTTAAGTTGCGCTCTGGCTGAAGAAGTGGTGGATTGCGCAGGAGGGAAAGAGACCGCCAACTGCGCCAGAGGGAGAGGGGTCTTGGGCTTTGCCATAGCAGCATAAGTTGTAGATTGTGCTGTGGCAAGAGGAGCAGTGTGCTACGTATGGGCTGTAGGAGCTCTGGATTGCGCTTTAGCAGAGAGGGTGATGGATTGCGGGGATGGATTGCGCAGGAGCATAAGTGGATACTGGCCTCCTGTTAGACGAAATAATAGGTTGCACAGAGGACTTCGGGGTCCACACTGAATGGACCTTGCTCTTGGCAGAGGCCACAGTACGACGAGTAGTCCCAGAGTTGATCATCGCTTCGTAGGCAGTCTGGTTGACCTTCACAACCAGCGTCTTCTGCGTCTTTCTGATAGACGCAGCGTCACATTGAGTTGTCACTTTCTCGTCGGAGGAGAAAGTCGTCCCCAGCAGAGTCGCCATTTTGTTTGCAAAAACAAAAGTCTTTTTATTTCACAAACTTTAAAGAATAGTACAAGAGTACAATAAATTCTGGGAAAGTACAACTATAGGAATCCGATCTGTAGACGATCGCTCTATCCCTTGGACGATGTAAACTTTGAAGACGATAGCCTCTGAAGAATGCAGCAGCACTTGGACAAGAACTCCTGATCTCTGATGATCTTGAATAATGATCCCCCATAATGAAGAACTTGAAAACTCTATTTATAGAGTTCTAGAAATAACTATTTTGTAGTTATTCTGAATTGCGCACAATGAACTACACTGGAGACAGACTGTGCAGACTGCAAACTGCGCTGGCCATTGGGCAGTTGCTCGATCGTGGGCTAACCGTATTCAGACGCGTGGCATTGTTTGATTGAAATGCGCTTGGTCGTGTATAGGCGGTTGCCACGTGGCGAGCAATTGATGGCATGTAAGCCACGTAATAAATGTCAGTTATCTTCAACAAATTTGATGGACGGCGCCACTTGAATGGCGCTAGCTTCAGACCGTGCTACCCTCTAGTCATTGGATAGCACTAGGATTCGAATTTGGTCAAACTACGCTGAGCTTGGACTGACAGACTGCGCTCGTGTTGGAATGGCAAACTGCGCTGATGTACAGCTGTTCTCGAGCGCCGTGCTGCATAAGAAACGAACGGACTCCTCGCTTTTTGGGCTATCAGTCTGTCAGAAGATTTGATCTTCCTGTCAGGCAATGATGGTGTTGCCACGTCAGCGTAGCTCGCTCGGGCGTTAGCGCAGTTCAGCCTCGCACGTTTGACTTTTAGTGCAGTCTGTCTTCAGCGCAGTTCATTGAAGGGTGCGCAATTTAAACTTCTCTGCCTATTTGATGGATGCAACTTGATTTTTAGGACTTACAGTCGTGGCAGCCGCTTGGAACTTCGACTCGAAACCAGACCCTCTGGTTCGGATGGCGGTCAAACTCAAAGCCACCCGTAAGGCTTTATCATCCTGGAGCAAAGAGGCCTTTGGAGACATCTTCCAGGCGATCAAGACGGCGGAGGACGACGTTATCCGCGCTGAGCTTTCGTATGCCATCGACAGATCCCCGGCTGCCCGTGCCTCACTCCACCTCGCCAGAGCGCTTCTTAAATCCAGGCTGAAAGTAGAAACTAAATTCTGGAGGCAAAAAGCCAGACTGACTTGGGACACCGATGGGGACCGGAACACCAGATTCTTTCATGCGTGTGTCCAAGGCCGCAGAAACAAATTAAATATACACCGAATTTACGACGAAATTGGTGCCATAGTGGACGACCAGGATGGTATTCAGGATGCGGCTAAGAACTTCTATTCGAACCTTTTCACTAAAGAGCATGTCGCTAAAGACGTCGCGCTCCTGTCCGAGATCCCATCCCTCATCAGCGACAGCGAAAACGAGACCCTATTGGCTAACCCTTCGGAGGAGGAGGTCAAGGAGACAGTCTGGTCCATTAATGAACACAGTGCTCCGGGGCCGGACGGCTTCAATGGGGTCTTTTTCAGAACTTGCTGGGACATTTTAAAAACTGACTTATCGGAGGCCACTTTAGCATTTTTCCAAGGAGCGAGTTATCCCAACTCCATTTCTTGTGCCAACATCATCCTTATCCCCAAGAGAGCCAACCCGGAAACATTCAAAGACTTTCGCCCTATCAGCCTCTGCACTTTCACCAACAAGATAATATCGAAAATCGCTGCCAACCGGATGTGCAATCTCCTTACCAAGATTATCTCCGAAGAACAAAGCGGGTTTGTCAAAGGTCGTAACATAACTGACAACATAATCCTTGCCCAAGAGATGATCACATGTTTGAAGTTCCCGTCTAGAGGGGGAAACATCGCCATCAAACTGGACATGGAGAAGGCTTATGACCGCCTAGACTGGCAATTCACGATATGGGTCTTCAGGGCTTTCAGATTTTTCGAATCCTGGATCGACATCATATTCAGATCCATCAGCAAAACTTGGTTTTCTACCGTCATCAATGGACAAGCTGCGGGGTTCTTCCGATCTACCCGTAGGGTTAGACAGGGGGCTCCTCTCTCCCCCACCATTTTTATCATCGCAGCAGAAGCTCTCAGCAGAAGCCTCAATAGCATATCCAGAATGCCCGATTTCTACCACTTCTACACCATAACCGGTTGCCCTCTGATTACACACCTGGCATACACGGACGACATCCTTATCTTCTCCTCTGGAGACAATGGATCGATCGAGGTGGTCCTGAGAACGATCAAGAGATACACCACTTTCTCTTGCCAGCGTGTCAACAATAATAAGAGCATCATCTATACCCATCACAAAGCAGACAGAATGCACTCCGCCCTGCTTTCCAACTTAACTTTCTGGGGCATGGCTTACCCACCTTTCCTTTACTTGGGCTGTCCGTTGGTGTACGGGAAGTCGAACTCAAGGATATACGATAACCTTGTTGACAAAATCCGCAAACTGATCGCTGGATGGCACAACGCTACTTTATCTCCGGGGGCAAGATGATCCTCATCAAACACGTTCTCTCCTCCATCCCTTTGTACCCCTAGCCGTCTGCTCCCCTCCCAAGAAGGTCCTCCACAATCTCGAATCTCTCTTCGCCAAGTTCTTCTGGGGGCATAACGACGGCCAGAACAAATATCACTGGGCCAGTTGGGATACCATAGCCAAACCAACGGAAGAAAGAGGTCTGAGCTTCAGCAGACTTGCCCACATCGTGGACGCCTACACCATAAAGCTGTGGTGGAAGTTACGTACGGAGAGCTCGCTATGGACGAGATTCATGAGAGCTAGATACTCCAGATTCTCCCATCTGTTGGAGGCGGTCTCTAACAACAGATCTTCGGCGTCTTGGCATCGTGTCACGCCCCAGAACCAGAATACTGAAGAGCGGGGGAATGACTCAGCCAGCTACGTATTACGGGTAGATAAATACCGTATAATACGATCAATGCTATCTAAAAGACGAGAGGGTGCATAATACATAAAAGTCTCACTATGGTCACTTCACATCTATTGTCTTAATCACTCAAATAAAAAACAGTAATAGAGAACATATAAGATAAAGCAGTAAGACGTCCCAAACGCTCAGTCAAAATGTTCTTAATATCTGGCTTTACAAAACATAGCCAGATGATGTAGCAAGTTATACACAATTGTTTATCAGCTGCAGCCTGACTTAGTTACAATTATATAAAAGTAAATACAAGACAATCCGACTAACATGTCGGTGCCAAACGACAAAGTATAAAGTAAGTAACAAAATGAGCGAGGAAGTAAGGAACCCACTCGAGTCCTCTTGCGATCATTTTTCTAGTATTGACCATCTTGGAGGTGGAAGTAAGCTGGATCCTCGGGGACCGGCTCTAAATCTGGCCATACAAAACCAGAGAGGTTAGACCTCTAATAGCAAGTACCACAAGGAAGCACGACATGAGAATTAAAACCAGTGATAAGAGTTAAGGATATAATACATAGGTCTCTGCTTGCTACTGGGATTCACACAACATCACGACACTTCAAACCAACTTTCCAACCAAACAAGAACAGAAGTTGACCCGTCGTGCCCTGACATTCTGATCATCTCAGTTAGTAAATAGTGTAGGTACAGTATACAAACAAATCAATTTAAACGGCCATGCAACTACTATGGCTTGCTATTGTGAGTTCCAAGTTACCTTGAAATTATGCAATAAGGATTCCTCAGTTCTTACTATGTGCAAACAAGACTAGTTTACCCAATCAATCAATAGTGCCAATCATGAATTAGACGAGTCCCAGTGGGACGCCCGTCATCAATATATAATATACAATAAATAATATAAGCAGATACCGCTCCCTGCCCGTGTGGCAGATTTGCAGTATCTGTGAGAACCAGCCGGCCTGTCAGGCACTTAATAGTCCCAAGGAGGGCTGCCATGTAAGAACTCGGGAATCCATTCTCTCCATGCAATCATTATTTTATTTAACTTAATAGTCTTTATGTTGAGTGAAATCCTATGTCGTGGATCATGGTCATTCAGAATGAGTACCTTTGTACGGGGTACGATATGCACAACTCTACAACGATACCCGTACGGTTAGGTTGTAGGTCTTACATAGCATAATGTAATAATCAAAACTAACCACAGAATAATTATACCTTGACCATAAATTATACATGCTGCTTTTGTAGAAAAATAAATTGAAGCCTGCACGTGCCTGTATGCCAATATTCAGGATCGGCCAGTCGATTACAATAGTTCATAATTCATATGAACGTGTCTCATTCATTCAATTCAATAAGACAACTAGCCAGTCTCTTAGTTTCAACTAGGAACGCATGATCAATTATTAGTCAAGATAACAATCAATGTCAATTCGTAACAAGGCATGAAAGTCAACTATTATTTAGTATGGTCGAGTCTACAACTCTCAGGGTTAAATTCCAGTCATTCGGGGTATCTATAAATCAATTCACGACACATGGTACATTCCACGTAACAATCTATATTAAAGAAAATATTAACATATCATGATTTTATCAAGTTCATGCCAAAAGGCGTAAGGATATAAGAGGAGAATTATCATACCAACATAAAGTGAATAAAGTAGGACAATGGGAACACCAAGGTTGGATTACGCCAAGGCTAGTTTATACCATGATTAGTCTACGCCAAAGTTTTATGCTAAGACAAAATACGCACGTAAAACAGGGTATGCGTAAAAGGTAACGTCATGCGTAAAACTCGCGCGCGTAAGGGTCAAAGTATACGCAGGGATGAATACGCGTAAAGGAAGTTCGCTCAAAATAAAGGAACAAGTTGCGCGTAAAAACTCAATTTACGCCGAGCCAAGGAGCACGTATAAAAAGATTAGAGTTTTACGCTGGAAACACTGTGCGCGTAAAACTCGGCATGCGTAAAGGATCGAGCCACGCGTAAAAGTTGCTCGTGTAAAGAATCAAGTTTTACGCCTGAAACGTTGTGCGCGTAAAAAAGATTACGCCAAGTCAAGTAGACTTGCGTAAAACAGTTTTACGCTGACACGAGTGATCGTGGGCGTAAAGCTCGGCACTACGCGGACACGTATAACATGGGCTTAAAACTAAATATTACGCTAACACGTAACAATGTGGGCATAAAACTCAATATTACGCTAACACGTAACAACGTAGGCGTAGAGTTACTCCTGAACTCCAATTCCCATGGAGCCTTCGTTCTAAGCCAGAAATGGGGTTCCCATGGGTCAGAATGACGTATAACACAACCTCAACAATCTGGAATGAACAAAACTTGGAAATAAGGAAGTTTGACAGATCAAAACCACTGAAATCCGAAAAAAAATAGTAATTCTAGATCTACTAAAAATAAGACTTCAAAATGAAAAATGCCAAGTTCTAAACTCTCTTAGGATCACGAAAGGGAGATAAATGAACTATAAAAATATGGATTCTCATGTGGAGCAAGATGTACTTGCCTATGGGTTTTGGTAGGTGGAGAGAGTTATGAGGAAGAAGAAGAGTAATGAGAAGAAGTAATGAAGAGAGAGAAAGAGGATGGGGCTTAAATGGGGGTGTTGGGTTCGGTTCATGATGAACCATCATAAACCCAAAAATAAACCAACCTAGGCCGAACCTAAAGCAAGCTAAAGCAGAGAATAAAAGCAGAAAGTAAAATACAGAAAATTAATTAGCGTAAAATTAAAAGAATTTAAATACAAAACAATACATGATAAATATTAAATAAATACATTCGAGCAGTACACGTATTAGAATACGTATTCTGGAAACGGGGAGTGACATCTCTACCCTCCTTAGAAAAATTTCGTCCTTGGAATTTCAAATCTAAGCAGGATAGGAACATCAAAGCTAAACTAATCTAAGTACAAGCAATTTAAGTAAGCAATCATTTTACAATGTCTATTGCAAGTAACATATCTATATTTAACAATCTACGATATCAAGTAATTTCTACTCATAGGGCGATAAGCATGCGGAGTTAAGACAATCAAGGTATACAGAAAGAGATATACCTTGCGAGTCAAACAGGTGCGGATACCGTGATCGAATATCATCCTCATGTTCCCACGTTGACTCTCCTAAGGAATGATGACCCCAAGCAACCCGGACAAGGCTAATTGTTCATTTCTTGAGTATCTTCTCCCTTCGGTCCAAGATGGACATCGGCTGCTCCTCATAAGACAAGTTGGTACCAACAACCAGCTCAGAATGATCGAGAATATGGCTGGGGTCCGATACATACCTACGCAACTGAGATACATGAAATACATCATGTACCTCTCATAATGAAGGTGGAAGGGACAAACGATAAGCAACATCGTCTACCCTATCAAGAATAACAAATGGGCCTACGTATCGTGGACTCAACTTTCTACGAACGCCAAATCTAATAACCCCACGGGTAGGTGAGATCCGCAAGAACACGTGGTCCCCAACAGAGAATTCTAGCGGCCTACGATGTTGGTCTGCCCAATGACGATGTCGATCTTGTGCAACTCTAAGTCGCTCCCTAATTCCCTTAATCACTTTAACTGTCTGGATAATCATTTCTGGGCCTAGCATCTTCCTATCCCCGATATCATCCCATACTAGTGGCGACCTACACTTTTTACCATATAGTGCTTCAAATGGCACCATCTGGATACTGGCTTGATAACTGTCGTTATATGAGAACTCAACTAAGTGCAGGTGACTCTCCCAAGACCCTCCAAAATCCAGAGTGCAAGCCCGCAACATGTCTTCTAAAGTCTGAATTGTCCTTTCTGATTGCCCATCTGTCTGTGGATGGTAAGTCGTGCTAAATCTTAACTTGGTACCCAGACTATGATGTAAACTCTTCCAAAAATATGATGTAAAACGGGTATCTCTGTCTGATACAGTACTGACAGGGACTCCATGCTGTCTGACTATCTGTTGCATATACAACTCTGCCAACTTTTATGTAGATTGCCCAACTCTGAAAGAAAGAAAATGCACCACCTTCGTAAGCCAATCTACTATCACCCAAATAGCATCTTTACCACTTTGTGATCTCGATAAACCGGTCACAAAGTCCATGGTAATATGCTCCCACTTCCATTCCGGGATAGAAAGCAGTTGCAATAATCCAGCTAGCCTTTGTTGTTCTGCCTTCACTTGCTGGCATATCAAGCAACGAAAAATGAATCTAGCTATCTTCCTCTTCATTCCGTTCCACCAGAAGTGCTGCTTGATATCTTGATACATCTTGGTCCCTCCAGGATGTATAGAATACTGAGAACTGTGAGCTTCCGTCATAACCTCCTGTCTGATATCTCCACTAGGCACACATAGACGTGATCCAAACCTAAGTGTACCATCTTCATGGATTTGCATATCCTTTCTGAGTCCTGACTCATATTCTGTCCTAAGCTTATGAATCCTTGGGTCCTGTGCCTGAGCTGCCTTGATCATATCTACTAAGTCAGATTGAACTTGTAGACTCGCCAGAATTCCTACATCACTGGGAAGTATAACCTCGATGCCTATCTTCTGAAGGTCTTCTAAGATATGTTTCTGTGTTGTCAACATAAATGTACCGCCTCTCCTACTAAGAGCATCTGCTACCATATTAGCCTTGTCTGGATGATACTGAAGCTCCACGTCGTAATCCTTGATCAACTCCAACCATCTTCTCTGTCTCATATTCAGTTCCTTCTGAGTAAAGATGTACTTCAGACTTTTGTGGTCCGTGTACATGTCTACTCGATCACCATATAAGTAATGCCTCCATAGCTTCAAAGCGAATACTACTGTCGCCAACTCCAAGTTATGAGTTGGATAATTCTTCTCGTGGTCCCGAAGTTGCCTAGATGCATACGCTATCACCCTTCCATGTTGCATGAGGACGCACCCAAGTCCTTTACCTGACGCATCATAATATACAGTAAAACCTCCGGGTCCAATTAGTAATATAAGAATAGGCGCTGATATCAACTTCTGCTTCAGATTCTCAAATGATGCCTAGCATTCTGCCGACCAGACGAATGGCACGTTCTTCCGTATCAAGCAGGTCATGGGTACTGAAAGTCTTACAAAGTCTGATACGAACCTTCTGTAATAACCCGCCAATCCCAAGAAACTCCGTACGTCAGCTCCGGTCTTGGGTACTGGCCAACTCTCTACTACTTCTACTTTTTTGGGATCCACTGCTACTCCAGCTCCTGATATGATATGTCCCAAAAATAAAATATGATCCATCCAGAACTCACACTTGCTGAGCTTGGCATACAACTGGTTCTTTCTTAGAACCTGTAACACTTTCATGAGGTGATCTTCATGCTCCTCTTCACTAGTAGAGTATACGAGAATGTCGTTGAGAAACACAACGACAAACTGATCTAAGTATGGCATAAAGATGCGGTTCATCAAGTCCATAAATATTACTGGAGCATTGGTCAAACCAAACGGCATTACCAAGAATTCATAATACCCATACTTTGACCTGAATGCTGTCTTGGGAATATCCTCCTTCCAAACTCTCACTTGATGATACCCTGAACGAAGATCTATCTTGGAGAAAATTCTAGCTCTACTCAATTGATCAAACAAGTCGTCGATCCTGGGTAGTGGGTACTTGTTCTTTACTGTTGCCGCATTAAACTTCCTGTAGTCAATGCACAATCTGGATGATCCATCCTTCTTCCCCACAAGTACCACTAATGCTGCTCATGGTGATATGCTAGCTTGGATGAACTTCTTCTCCTTTAGTTCCTCTAGGTGCTGATATACCTTGGCCTGCTCCGAATCTGCCATTCTGTAAACTCGATCTGATATCGGTTTAGTTCCAGGTGCCAATTCTATACTGAACTCAATATCTCTAACCGGTGGTAGACCTGGAAGTTCTTCAGAAAATACGTCTAGAAATTCTTCAACTACCTTCGGAACCTGGACTTCTTCCATTGTCGTTACTACTCCCTACTCTTGTTGCGTTGCCTCTGATCTGACTAAGGTGAACCTCTTCATGCCTGGAATGTCAAAAGATACACTCCCTCTATGACAATCTATCGTCGCATGACCGTCTTTCAGCCAGTCCGTGCCTAAGATAACGTCAAAATTTCTAACAGGAAACTCTATCAACCTGGCGGGTAAGGAATGCCCGTAAACTACAACGTTACACGCTAGAATAACTCTACTAACTCCTACGAGCCCATTACCAGTGAGTATATTCAACCTCCCTGGCAATGCCTCGAACTCCATTCCTAGCCGTGTCGCAAATTATGCAGATATAAATGAGTGTGATTCTCCCGAATCAAATAATACTACTGCGGGATATGAGGCGACGAGAATATTACCTACCACAACATCTCTCGATGCCAATGCCTCTTCCAAGGACAGAGTGAATGCCTGCCTTCGACCTCCTTGTTGGTTCCCATGTTGCGGCCTAGCCTGGTGCTGCTGCTGGCCCCTGCCTTGGTGATGCTGGGGTGGTCTATGATGTTGCTACATCGACGGTCCCTGCTGTCGAAACATCTGAGCTTGCGATATAAGCGGTCGCTGTGCCAACGGTCTCACTGCCACCACTGGTCCTCGATACTGGCCTGTCCCTGGTTCTGGCAGAGCGAAAAATTGTTGTACTGGTCCTCCTGACCTCAAATTCATGGGACAGTTGGTAACCCGATGATCTGGGCTTCCACATATCAAACATAGTCCGTTCAATGTCCGACACACATCTCTAGTGTGCTCTACCTTCCCACAATAAGTACAGCCTACTGGGGGTTGCTGGTTCTTCCTCTGTTGCTGTTGCTGCTGCCTTGGTACTGGCCCTCGCATTGCCACATCGTGAATGCGAATACCAAGGGACGGTGTTGTTGTCTGGGGCGCTACTCTCCCTCCTTCTTTAATCTGACTGTGGGATCTCTTCTGACCTCCAGTCCTTGCCGTGTTCCTCTAAATGGTGATCTCATGCCTTCGGGTTGCCGTCAATACCTCATCGAAAGTCTAATAGTTATACCCCTCTATCAATTGCAAGAGTTCTAGATAAAACCCTTGCTGGAACCTCATAGCCCTCTGGCTTTCCGTTGCTACCATCTCTGGGGCGAACCTACTCAATCTGCAGAACTCCGCTGCATAAGCATCTACCGTCTTGCCGGCCTGCTTGAGGTTGATAAACTTCTGTTGCAGCTCAAACTGCGCCACAACTCCATAATACTTCATCTTGAACCTTGCGATAAAATTGTCCCAAGCAACAGGATGTCTGATGCCTACTTCCTCTGATTCCTACCAATCACGTACGAGATCCTGAAGTAACAACTTCACTTGATCCACACGTTCTTCCGCCGGCACCTTAGCTGCTGTCAAAATAGAGTCAATGTCCTTAAGCCATGCATCTGCTGAGATTGCATCTTCCGTGCCCTTAAAAAGACGGGGGTTGTACTTACAAAACCTGGTTGATGCTCCTGAATCTGTTCTCGCCCCTCTTTCCAAAGCCGTCTGTAATCCTTGGTTGAGTAGTACATTCTGCTCTTACAACTGAGTGTGCATGTACTGCTGGGCCAACATCAGGTGTTGCTGAGTAGCCATCATCCCTCTCATGATCTCCAGAAGGGCTGGTATGTCCACTTCCACAAGGGTAGATGGAACGATTGGCGATATTGGAACCTCCGGATACTGCGGTCCAGCTGCTGGTTCCACTATCACTTCTTCTTGGATAGTCTCTTAAGGTAGTACTGGCCCTTGTGGCTGACCAACCTGGTTATGTTGTCCATGCTGCCCTTGTTTTTGCTGTCCAGCTCTGACGGATGTGAACGAGGTTCCCCTAAGAAAAGGGACAAGAGAACAATCAAACGATCGGACAAGAAAGATCAATGAAGTCAAAAGATACCAGAATGTCAAGCTATGGTTGAGAACAATGAATCATGAGATTAAGGGGAAACATGTGTGATTGAGACATTCCATAAATTAAAACACCCCACAAGTCTAAAATCAGGCCTGCATGAGCCACCACTAAAACCTTGTCAAGCCCCAGAACCAGAATACTGGAGAGCGGGGAAATGACTCAGCCAGCTACGTATTACGGGTAGATGAATACCGTATAATACGATCAATGATGTCTAAAAGACGAGAGGGTGTATACTACATGAAAGTCTCACTATGGTCACTTCACATCTATTGTCTCAATCACTCAAACAAGAAACAGTAATAGAGAACATATAAGATAAAGCAGTAAGGCATCCCAAACGCTCAGTCAAAATGTTCTTGATATCTGGCTTTATAAAACATAGCCAGATGATGTAGCAAGATATACACAATTGTTTATCAGCTGCAGCCTGACTTAGTTATAATTATGTAAAAGTAAATACAAGACAATCCGACTAACATGTCGGTGCCAAACGGCAAAGTATAAAGTAAGTAACAAAACGAGCGAGGAAGTAAGAAACCCACTCGAGTCCTCCTACGATCATTCATCTAGTATTGACCATCTTGCAGGTGGAAGTAAGCTGGATCCTCGGGGACCGGCTCTAAATCTGGCCATGCAAAAGCAGAGAGGTTAGACCTCTAATAGCAAGTACCACAAGGAAGCACGACATAAGAATTAAAACCAGTGATAAAAGTTAAGGATATAATACATAGGTCTCTGCTTGCTACTGGGATTCACACAACATCACGACACTTCAAACCAACTTTCCAACCAAACAAGGACAGAAGTTGAGCCGTCGTGCCCTGACATTTTGATCATCTCAGTTAGTAAATAGAGTAGGTACAGTACAAGAACAAATCAATTTAAACGGCCATGCAACTACTACGGCTTGCTATTGTGAGTTCCAAGTTACCTTAGAATTATGCAATAAGGATTCCTCAGTTCTTACTATGTGCAAACAAGGCTAGTTTATCCAATCAATCAATTGTGCCAATCATGAATTAGACGAGTCCCAGTGGGACGCCCGTCATCAATATACAATATATAATAAATAATATAAGCAGATACCGCTCCCTGCTCGTGTGGCAGATTTGCAGTATCTGTGGGAACCAGCCGGCCTGTCAGGCACTTAATAGTCCCAAGGAGGGCTGCCATATAAGAACTCGGGAATCCATTCTCTCCATGCAATCATTATTTTATTTAACTTAATAGTTTCTATGTTGAGTGAAATCCCATGCCGTGGATCATGGTCATTCAGAATGAGTACCTTTGTACGGGGTACGATATGCACAACTCTACAACGATACCCGTGCGGTTAGGTTGTATGTCTTACATAGCGTAATGCAATAATCAAAACTAACCACAGAATAATCATACCTTGACCATAAATTACACATGCTGCTTTTATAGAAAAATAAATTGAAACCTGCACGTACCTGTATGCCAATATTCATGATCAGCCAGTCGATTACAATAGTTCATAATTCATATGAACGTGTCTCATTCATTCAATTCAATAAGACGACTAGCCAGTCTCTTAGTTCCAATTAGGAACGCATGATCAATTATTAGTCAAGATAACAATCAATGCCAATTCGTAACAAGGCATGAAAGTCAACTATTATTTAGTATGGTCGAGTCTACAACTCTCAGGGTTAAATTCCAGTCATTCGGGGTATCTATAAATCAATTCATGACACATGGTACATTCCATGTAACAATCTATATTAAAGAAAATATTAACATATCATGATTTTATCAAGTTCATGCCAAAAGGCGTAAGGATATAAGAGGAGAATTATCATGCCAACATAAAGTGAACAAAGTATAGGACAATGGGAACACCAAGGTTGGATTACGCCAAGGCTAGTTTATACCATGATTAGTCTACGCCAAAGTTTTACGCTAAGACAAAATACGCGCGTAAAACAGGGTATGCGTAAAAGGTAACGTCACGCGTAAAACTCGCGCGCATAAGGGTCAAAGTATACGCAGGGATGTATACGCGTAAAGGAAGTACACTCAAAATAAAGGAACAAGTTGTGCGTAAAAACTCGATTTACGCCGAGCCAAGGAGCACGCGTAAAAAGATTAGAGTTTTACGCTGGAAATACTGTGCGCGTAAAACTCGGCATGCGTAAAGGATCGAGCCACGCGTAAAAGTTGCTCGTGTAAAGAGTCAAGTTTTACGCCTGAAACGCTGTGCACGTAAAAAGATTACGCCAAGTCAAGTAGACTTGCGTAAAACAGTTTTACGCTGACACGAGTGATCGTGGGCGTAAAGCTCGGCACTACGCGGACACGTATAACGTGGGCGTAAAACTCAATATTACGCTAACACGTAACAACGTGGGCTTAAAACTCAATATTACGCTAACACGTAACAACGTGGGCGTAGAGTTCCTCATGAACTCCAATTCCCATGGAACCTTCGTTCCAAGCCAGAAATGGGGTTTCCATGGGTCAGAATGACGTATAACACAACCTCAACAATCTGGAATGAACAAAACTTGAAAATAAGAAAGTTTGACAGATCAAAACCACTGAAATTCGAAAAAAATAGTAATTCTAGATCTACTAAAAATAAGACTTCAAAATGAAAATTTCCAAGTTCTAAACTCTCTTAGGATCACGAGAGGGAGATAAATGAACCATAAAAATATGGGTTCTCATATGGAGCAAGATGTACTTGCCTATAGATTTGGTAGATGGAGAGAGTTATGAGGAAGAAGAAGAGTAATGAGAAGAAGTAATGAAGAGAGAGAAAGAGGATGGGGCTTAAATAGGGGTGTTGGATTTGGTTCATGATGAACCATCATAAACCCGAAAATAAACCAACCTAGGTCGAACCTAAAGCAAGTTAAAGCAGAGAATAAAAGCAGAAAGTAAAATACAGAAAATTAATTAGCATAAAATTAAAGGAATTTAAATACAGAACAATACATGATAAATATTAAATAAATACATTCGAGCAGTACACGTATTAGAATATGTATTCTGGGAACGGGGAGTGACACGTCGTATAATTCGGCGACGCAACATCGCTGAACCTTTAATTCGCCTCAAGTTGGGCGATGGTCTCTCATCGGCCTATCATGAACGATGGATAGGAGAACACACAATTCAGCACAATGCCAGAACACCTCAGGGGTGCGCAATCTGGGACCTGTGGAAGGGAAGTTCAGGATCGAATTGGGGGAGAATTAGAGATTGGCTGGGTCTGCTGGCGGCCGAAGGTGTTCTTGCTGCCAATCTTCGGGTCACCGACATGTCGGACACGTGGAGTTAGTCCCCTAACCGGAGGAATTTCACGATGGCTTCTGCGAGACTTGTGGCAAGAGGCAGAGGCCTGCCTAATAACACGTGTGCCAAGTTCTGGCAGTCTTGCATCCCCATCAAATGGTATATCCTTATCTGGCGAGCTCTGTGCCGGAAGCTTCCTATAGACGACCACATCAGATCTATCGGATTCAGCCTGGCATCCAAATGCCACTGCTGCGTGGAGCACACAACGGAATCAACAGAGCACGTTCTTCTTTCTAGCGAGTTGGCGACTCAGATTTGGTTCAATCTTCACAATAGACTGAGTCTTGTCCCCACGACTGGGGGCTTCCACGATCTCATGGCCAGCTGAAGCGGCTCCCACGGACATCAGATCGTCGCAGCCGCCGGTATATAGGTTTTATAGAAGAACAGGAACAAATTCAGATATGAAGGCCGTCAACTTCCTCATCCTCAATTGTATAGAGAGGTCATCAGACAAATTCTCAAAGCTAGGAGGCGCTGCGCCCATGCCTCCTCCACTTTTGGAGGCCCTTGCTTAGGCCATCCTCGGGACCCCCCCGCGCCGTCCCTTTCGGCTGCTCTTGTGGTCCGGTTTCATTTTGTACGCACTTTTTACGCTGTTTGTTTTCTGTTCCTTTTGTCGCGTTGAACGCGCTTACTTGTATAGGCTTCGGCATTTTGTGCCCATTACTTCAACAAAGTTTCGGTTTTATTATATATATATATATATATATATATATATATATATATATATATATATTTTTATATATAAATATATATATATATATATATATAAAGATATAGGGCTACGAACTGAGCCTGCGTGGGGCAGAATGAGGCGTCCGTGTAGCAAACTCAGTGCACGGTCGTCGTGCGACGGATCGGAAAATCGGTACCATTCGCCCACGGGTATAAGCGACAGGCCGACCACGTGGCCTGTCGTGTGGCGCTGCTGAGGGCGACGAGAAGACGTCCGCCATAAACGATCGCAGGCTCGATCGTAAGGGCGTCGACGATCGTCGCCAATATGCGCATCGTGCGCATAGAACGGGCGGCTGGACGGAATCGGTAGTCGCAGGCGACGAGGAATCAGTGACCGTCGTACGGGCGGGGTGCGTGTGCACGGCGATGATGACAAGGCCAACGGACTATATACCCTCTTTATATATATATATTTTATATATATATATATATATACCCTCTTTATATATATATATTTTATATATATATATATATATATATATATATATATATATATATATATATATATATATATATATATAAAATATATATATATAAAGAGGGTATATATATATATATATATATATATATATATATATATATATATATATATATATATATATATATATATATATATATATATATATATATATATATATATATATTTATATATATATATAAAAAAAAAAATATATATATATATATATATATATATATATATATATATATATATATATATATATATATATATATATATATATATATACCCTCTTTATATATATATATATATACATATTTTATATATATATATATATATATAGATATATATATATATATATATATATATATATATATATATATATATATATATATATATATATATATATACCCTCTTTATATATATATATATATATATATATATATATATATATATATATATATATATATATATATATATATATATATATATATATATATATATTATATATATATATATATATATATATATATATATATATATATATATATATATATATATATATATATATATATATATATATATATATATATATACCCTCTTTATATATATATATATATATATATATATATATATATATATATATAACACAAGCATGTGTGTGTGTGTGTGTACTGCTGTTGTGTTGTGAGGGGCTGCTGGTATGGGCTAATATATATATATATATATATATATATATATATATATATATATATATATATATATATATATATATATATATATATATATATATATATATATATATATATTGTTGTTGGAATAGGATGTTAGTGAGTTAGTTTAGAAATGACCCAATAGGCCTAACTTGGCATAGTTGACTAGCAAGTTGACCAAGTTGACAAAAATCAACTTTGAGTCAAACTTGATCTAAATTGACTCAAACGGATCTAAATATATATATATATATATATATATATATATATATATATATATATATATATATATATATATATATATATATATATATATATATATATATTGTTGTTGGAATAGGATGTTAGTGAGTTAGTTTAGAAATGACCTAATAGGCCTAACTTGGCATAGTTGACTAGCAAGTTGACCAAGTTGACAAAAGTCAACTTTGAGTCAAACTTGATCTAAATTGACTCAACGGACTTGAAATGACGAGATAACTTAAGTTTGACCTAAACTTGGGATAATAGATTAGTTAACTTAGGGTTGACCTAGTTTAACCAGAATAGTTGACCAGGGTTGACCAGAGTTGACCAAGGGTTGACTTTGACCTAGAAGGACCTAGAATCATTTAGAATGCATTGTAAATTTCTCTTATTTCATATTAGACACTTTGTAACCTGTGGTTGCTATAAATTTTACAGGTAACTTGGAGGATCACAGCTAGCCTAGAGGACACTAGTAGAGCTTGGAGTAGAGGTCTAGAGTTTTGTTTATCTTATTTCTTGTTGTCTTGGAGATGTATTTTATTTTAGCTGTTGAGATTTTGTGTTATTAAACAATTCACTTATTTCACTTCTGGTTGTATCCCTTTTGTGGATTTCTTATCTATTTTATTGTGCTGATTATCTACCTCTAGTTTGTGATTGAGATTGTATCCTCCTGTGATTGTCCTCCGTTTGGAGATTATATCATATAGTGTAGTTGTGATGGTGACCTAGAACAGCGTTCTACTGTCGACACAGCGACGTAGGCTGAACGTACCCACTTCTCGTGCCCTTACACTGGGTGCGGGTCGTGACAGCCCACGATACCAGATTACCCTTAGAAATTTATGTATAAGGTTTCCTAGGCATTTTCTCAAACACCCTACATGCATAGAGGGAATAGGTGCTGCAGATGCTCCAGGTTGGGCACCGGTATGAGCATGGCCTCCTAGTTTAGGAACATGCCCTCTTCCACCACCTCTCGACCCGACAGCCCTTTATGTCGGCCGACGAAGGAGACAGAGAGCATACCTTTGCTTCCTACATTAACTTAAGAATTAGGGATCATCTTTCCTTTCTTCTTCCAAACCACTATGGACCACCCCTCCAGGGAGACCTCATCCACCGGGTCAGGATCGAGGTGGTGGGACAAAAAGCATGAGGAAAAATTGCAGACAACGTCTCCATCTTTCTTTTTATCAGAGGGAAGAACCGGAGCAAGGGACTTACCAACGGTGACCTAGGGGAAGGAGGGGGCGCGCACAGTTACAGGAGTGGCAGCAGAGGACGCTCCGACCGTCGGAGCCACCAGGGAGGCAAACCCTAGGGCAGAGGCAGTAAACGAGTTGTTGGAGTCCAGTCTGGATTTGGTAACATCATATTTGTAGAATCCAAATCTAATTAAATATTTAATTTGATTATATTTGGATGTCTATAATTGATGTTGTACTATTTTAGATATAATAGGATTCTTATTTTAGAAAATCTTATTATCATCTAAAATAGGATGTTGATGGACTATTTTAGGTGTAATATGATTCTTATTTGAGGACTTCCTATTTAAGAAATCATATTATGACATAAAATAGGATTTTTCATCCTATATATATGGGGTGAGGGTGGAGGCACAAAACACATCACAAAGTGGAGATTCGGGATGCTCGTCCACAAAAAAATCTAAGAGAAAGTCTGTACTTTGCTCTTAGGACTTCGTCATCCAAGACAAAAGGAAGAAGAAGATATAATCGAGGAGTCGTCAACTTCGATTAGGGAGATTGCTACGGGTCGGTGAGTGATCTCAATTTAATCTTCTGTTTTTCTTCTTGAGAGTGATGAGGGGGTTGAACCTATTAGGGCAAAGGGTTCAACGTGAGTTTTGTTAATCTTGTAATTTCATCAGAGTTATTAAATGTTGGAATTTGTTCAGGTGACATACGTCACTGCCATATACTTGTCTTCATCTTGTGCTCGGTGTCCGTTAGACGGGGGTTGATTTTTATTAGGTGGGTTGGCAAACGCTTTTGCACTCACCCAACAATTGGTATCAAAACTTTGGAGGTTCTGGCAACCATGTCTACTGAGCAGATAAATACTTGTATGATCACCCTCACATGGGGAAACTGAGCGATTTAGAAGCTAAGGATGGAGGATCTACTCTGGTGCAAGGACTTGCATAGTCCGTTGGAGGACGACAATACAAAGCCATCAGACAAAGCTGCTGAAGACTGAAAACAACTGGATCAGAAGGCCATTGGATTCATCTGCCAATGACTGGATGACTTGGTGTTTTGCCACGTATCCATGAAGAGTTCGACAAAAGCATTGTGGAAGAAGTTGTTTGTACGAAAGGAAGACAGCTGGCAACAAGGCATTTCTTATTTGACAACTCGTCAACTAGAAGTACACGTAAGGTGCCTCGGTGGCACAACATCTGAACAAGGTTCAGGTTATCATCAATCAGCTGTCTGCAATTAAGATGGTGATTGATGATGAGCTTCAGGCCCTACTACTTTTGAGTTCTCTATCGGAAAGCTGGAAGACAGGTGGTGTCGATGAGCAACTCTGCGCTGATGGATTGGTCACGATAGAGACAGTCAAAAGTAGCTTGTTGAATGAGGAGGTCTGACGCAAGCAAGTGGAATCGTCGCAGGAGTTCGATCTAGTGGCTTCCTACGGGAAGGGACGACCCAAGTCACAGGCGAGGATATGAGAGAGTTCTTGGGATCTTGTGCTTGTGGACCGCAAGAAGGGCTGCTATCACTGTGACGAAAGAGGTCATATCAAAAGGAACTGCATGAAGCACAAAGCTGAGAAGGCCAAAGGCAAGGACAATCAGAAGGATCTAACAACAATGGGAGATATCATTATCGCAGCGACCGACGTAGAGAAACCTTGTGGCATGTGTCTTGATGGTGACTGGGTCATGGACACGGGGACGTCGTATCACGCCACTCCACATAGGAGGATGTTCACGTCATACCGCGACGGCAGGTTTGAACGTGTGAAGATGGGCAACAAGGGGACGACTGCAGTTGTAGGCTTCGGTGATGTGCACTTGACGTTAGAGTTTGGTGAGAAGCTAGTTCTCAGGGGTATACAACATGTACCGAGTTTGTGCTATAACTTGGTTTCGGTAGGGAGACTGGCAGATAATGGTTGCCGCAGTCTATTTGGGGAAAAAGATTGGATGTTTGCGAAGGGTTCCCACCAACTGGCTCAAGTAGATTTGTATTGTGGCATGTACAAGCTCAAGCCGCTGAGCTGTACAGGCAGACCACAGATAACGGATAGAGGCTCTTAGGGTATTCGACAGGAGGTGGATCATCGAGAACTTACAAATGAGGGACTTCTACATGCTTTGAGGGATACGGAGGATTCGGTTCATCGATACAAAGCGACGGATGGTGATGAGTCAAAGATTGAGGGTCAGTCTATCGGTTCTATGACAGCTGGTCGGTCTCCAGGTGGGGGTTGCTTTACGGATCCAGTTTTGGCATCATGTGGTTTGCTAAAGCTTCATGGAGCGACATTGGTTTTAGCAGTTCGAAGCCAGGAAGGAGATCAAGGTTTACAGCAAACTCAATCTGATGTGGGAGCATCATCATTCACACAGTTCAGAGGGAGCTGTAGGTCATCGACGATATACACAGTACGTGATGTTCTGCTCGATCATGCATGTATATGGGGTTGCTTCAAATTTGAACACGAAGGCGGGCAGGATCAAGAGTTCGAATCTCGGAAGAACCGCATCGTTCGCTTGGTTGGACCAGCCAAGGGTAAAGAAGCTTGTCGGAAGGTTAACACTTTTCGGTGGAAGACGGAAGCCGGGGACAGACGACTGAGACTTACGGTGAGGCTGATCGTCAGGGACTTCGATCTTGGCCGTATCATTGATATCGTCAGGATCCCAGTGGTGCAGGAGGTGCTACGCATGGTAGCTAGCGTCGACGTGATGGTCGAGGAGCTGGAGACAAAGGAAGATGAAAGCAGCTTGGGGGATCGAAGATCAGTGGCATGGAGGAGCAGGAATTCTATCGCGGAACGACAGTCATGGAGTCCAGTTGAGGACCCATGGGGTCAATACCCTCTTATGAGACTAGAGGGAAAGATTGTTGGAGTCCAGTATAGATTTAGTAACAACATATTTGTGAAATCCAAATCTAATTAAATGTTTGATTTGATATAAATTTAGATGTTCTTAATTAGTGTTGTGCTATTTTAAATATAATAGGATTCTTATTTTAGGAAATACTATTATGATCTAAAATAGGATATTGATGGACTATTTTAGACGTAATATGATTCTTATTTGAGGACTTCCTATTTAAAAAATCATATTATGACCTAAAATAGAATTTTTCTCATCCAATATATATAGGGTGAGGGTGGAGGCACAAATTGTAGTGCCCCGTCCCTACATCGTGCCCCGTTCTCCGTCTACGGGGTGCACGAGAAAGAAATATTGTCGCCATCGATTCGGTTGAAACCGATAGGTCGGGATCGAGCGAATCGGTCGAACGGGAACAGTTGAATTAAGATCCATTCTCCGTTATGGAATGGCTTCTTCGAAACCAAGTCCCATATTCAGCGGGTTGTACCTCAAGGATTGACTCTGCGGCTGAGTCGGAAGAGACCTCCCGTTGCTCTGTTTTTTACGCCGCTTGCGTTGATTTTGGCTTTGGTTTTCTGAATGCGTTTTCGTGAATATTTTCGATGGTTTTCATGGCTTGCATTTCGAACTCGCATTTCCTATCGAACTTCTTGAATAACACAGTGTTCTAATCGATTGCTTGTGCGATTTCAAGTAATCGCGTAGGCGACGTCTAGCGCGGCCAACAAGTCTCTCACCACAAGCAAAACTCAAGGTGAGTGGCTGACCTCCTTCGCCTCGACCCTCTATTTCAAAAAAATGAGAACTCGGGTAACTATATCAAACTTGAATGATTCACTTGAAAAATACAAGTCCTATGTTCTAGAAGAGAAAAGATAAGATTTTAAAAAAGAGAGAATTATTTCAGGTCAGAAAAACCAAGTAAATGAATCGATTACATAACAAGCCCCAACGATATCCTAAAAATATACCTTGTTACCATAACACGGTCATAGACAACTTGTCAATAAGGGCGATGGTTTCTTCGAGCGGCAACCCGGGGCCACGGGACCGACTCGGCCTAGGAAGAAACAGGTTATAGCCGAGCTGGATAATAGGCAATCGGTAATTCTTTATAATGTGTGTTCAATTTACTCTGCGCATTCTCTTGTTGTTGTGTTTCGGATAAGTACCTTATGACTATGCCTTGTGCGATCGCAATTTAGGTTCGCACGGCATTACACCTGGGGGACGACTATCGATTCTACGGAATCGGAACGTGACACAAAACACAGCACAAAGTGGAGATTCGTGGTGCTCGTCCATAAAAAAATCTAAGAGAAAGTCCGTACTTTAGGACTTCGACATCCAAGACAGAAGGAAGAAGAAGATGTAATCGAGGAGTCGTCAATTTTGGTTAGGGAGATTGCTACGGGTTGGTGGGTGATCTCAATTGTAATATTCTATTTTTCTTCTTGAGAGTGGTGAGGGGGTTGAACCTATTAGGACAAAGGGTTCAACGTGAGTTTTGTCAATCTTATAATTTCATCTGAGTTATTAAATGTTGAGCTTTGTCCAGGTGACGTACGTCACCGCCATATACTTGTCTTCATCTTGTACTTGGTGTCCGTTAGATGGGAGTTGGTTTTGATCATGTGGGTTGTGCCCAACACGAGTATGGAAAGATTATCGGATCCCATGGTCTTCTTTTTCTTTCATTTCATTGTGTTATATATTTATATGTTGTGTTATATATATATATTTTTCTTTTCCTTTCATTGAAATATATATATATATATATATATATATATATATATATATATATATATATATATATATATATATATATATATATATATTCTTTTTTGTATATATATATATATATATATATATATATATATATATATATATATATATATATATTATACAAAAAAGAATATATATATATATATATATATTTTGGAACCAGGTAAATTGTTTCTGGAATCGCTTCCACTGGGATTCGAACTCCTGACCACTCGGGCCGCATGCATCTCTCTTAACCACTAGGCTAGAGGTCATTTATATATATATATATATATATATATATATATATATATATATATATATATTTATATATATATATATATATATATATATATTTGTGTGTGTGTGTGTGTGTCCCCGGCCGATCATGAATTACCAAACTCTCCCGCCGGCTTCGAACACTACCATGCGGATCTCCTGTTTATTATGTGTGCAGGGAGACTATATGCAAGTTGAGAAATTTGTCGCAATATCCTTGTTAAGTTATTAGTTTGTGCCTTCACTATTCAAATTTCCAAACCCGAAATTCCAACACAGCCATTATACAAACTATACATTCATTATTTTCATGGTGATGATGTTAGGTGCCGCAAAGGTACCGGCATTGGTAGATTTTTTTTTTTTTCTTCTTCTTCTGGAACTGACAAAATAGCCTTCTCCTAGGACCATGGCATTTTGAATGGAGCATGGACTTAATTACGTACTACGTGAGAAATAACATTGAAAATGTGCCAGGAAAATAATTTTACAATTCTCCCTCTCATTTTATTTTGATACTTTTAGACATGCATGGTCCTCCTCGTGAGAAAGGAAAAAATTAGGCGAAGAAAGTACTATTAAAACGTGCACACCATGCGTACTAAAATGATACAAATTCTTTGAGATATGCTAAGATCCAATTTCCTTCTACAGTGTTGGTGACTTGTGCGAATGAAATATAAGGAAGCCAGTTCGCCATTTGGCTAGCTCATGGATGAAGACGAGGCCAAGGGTGGCTAATTGTTACATTAATTTTCATACAAACAATCGGTCATACCTGGAATTATAAACCGTGCCTAGAGACAAAGCCGATCCGGAAGGTTGGATTATCCTATTTGGAGCTAATTTTTGTTGTCCCTTGATTCTTATTATGGACCGGTTCTAGGGTATCACCCGTACGTGAATCCAGCTTCTTGTAGGGTCATGCTAAGCATGGAGGGTTGTCCTAACAGAGGAGGGTTGCCTGAGCACGAAGTCTTGTCAGACTTATTCCTGGACCGGCCCTGCCTAGGGATATTAATTAAATGAACAACACAGTAACTTCGAATGTGACATAATTGATTTATTATTCAACTTTTGGCCGTATTAGAATACACATACATGTTAGTAACTAGTTTGACGGACCATTCTTGTCGGGCAGACGTGCATAATCTGGAACACATGGTAATGACATGGATAGATTTGGTTTCCCACCACAGAATAGACACCAAATATGGACAATGGACGAGGAGATCAGCAACTGCATTTGTTGCAAATATTTCCGCAGTTATTGTCTGTCAATTTGATACATATCCATATCTTTCATACATCCCACCCATCCAAAATCTTAGAAAGTTATTGACGTGTTACTGAGAAGAAAGGGAGTAGTCTTAATGGATGACGATCAACCTGAGAGATCGCTTCAAGGAATGAAGCAAATAGAAGCTCTAATTGAACTCTAGAGTTGGCATATACTGCAATAGTCAAGGTTGGCCGAAGCCGGTGATGCAAGGGTGTATAATCCGAAAACTTCATCGATCGATCGGCAGAAACACCAAGAACAAGTCCAACAAGCAATTACCATATATGAGGTGCAACCTTACTTACAACTTTTGGTTGTTCGAAAGTGTAAGAAAGTATGAAAATGACTTTGTATCTATACCTACAGAAGATAGTATAGTGTTACATATATTAACATTGAGCAGGAGATATTTGGATCGCAACTCGCAAGACAATAATTTCTGTGCTACCAAACTCGAGTATTTATAAGTTTATAATTAAATCATCCATCAAGTTGCGGGAAATTGAGTTTTAGACCTATGTAGCTACTACGACAAATAATACATCGGAGCTGCTAGGTTGTCCGTGGTTTGTAACCACGGACATGATTGCCGGCCGACGTGACGGTCGGCCATTGACCCCCTGGTCCGAGTGGAACCCGGAGATAGCAGGGAGGAGGGGAAGATGGGTGGCCAAGGACGGTACCAGAAAATTGAGTTTGGGTGAGCTGGAGTGGACTGGGATGGGCTAAGTGTGGACTAATTCACATGAAAAAAATTCAAAAAAAACTATACATTAAAAAAAAAGCAAAAATTTTTTTGGGGGTGGGCTGGAGCCCACCCCAGCCTTGTACTTGGGTACGTCCTTGGGGTGGCCGTCACATCGGTTGGTGATCACGTCTGCAGTTACAAACCGCGGGACAAAATATCATTTTCAATAATACATTGGGATGATCTTGGTCATCACTTTTCCATATATACTAATTCAATCTACAATTGTTTCCTTATCTTGACCCTTTACCAATTTCATACATGACTAAGATTCAATCTACATAGATTCTACAAGAGAAAAGTCCTTAATTACAAAAAATTTCATGTTGTCTTAACTATATATATTATGATTTATGAATCAATTCCTACACTACCTACCAGTCTTTGTTTTCATATCCTTCATATATCTATATTATACTAGTTACCTATTTATTTCAACTTCATATTCCTATATATTAATATACCCCTCTCTCTCTCTCTCTCTCTCTCTCTCTCTCTCTCTCTCTATATGGGGAACTCCATGGCTTGCTTGCTCCATGGAGCCAAGAGGTCTAAGAGTACTATTCCAAGTAGCGTCGTCTATGAACGCAAAGAGGTTTTCCGGCATCGGAAGCCAAAGCAAGTAGAGCACAGAAGTATAGAGAGCACTGGTCTCCCAAACGAAGGGGAGGGAGGTGGTGGTGGTGGTGAGAAGGAAGTCATCAAATTGAAGATTGTACTGACAAAGAAGGAGGCTTCTCAGTTACTGTCTGCGTTCAGCAGCGCCAATGGCGTCGAGAAGCTGATGGACGTCGTCGAGGAGCTCGAGCTCGATCGTATCGGAAGTAATGGCAGAGGATCAAGGATCCATGAAGATTCATGGAGGCCTGCTCTCGACGCCATCCCTGAGGATTCTTGTTGCTGCGCTCATGACAAGTAAATGTTTTCGTTGTTTAATTGTTCTACTTCTCTATGTATGTTGTATGAAATTAATTGGTGAGCATTTTATATCATGCGCTCGCTTATCCACCCATCCGCTCTTGGAGCGAGCATATTGATGTCACATGTCTAAATAAAACCTGGACTCCTTGTACTTTGGTTGGTTCACGAATTTTTTTTTTTTTTGAGCAAACATAAAGATCATTCATTCAGTATTAACAGGAGTACAACCAGATCTGTCGCGAACAACAAGATCATATATACAAGCAGGAATATTATCATGAACTTGCTGGAAGTTCATAGAGTTGTGAATCAGAGAGAAGGACGCTAATTGATGAGCACAACCATTAGCACTCCTATGAATATAAGAAAAGGAGATATCCTTATTGATACAAAGAAATTTTTTTGCATTCGCAATAGTGTGACGAGCAAGCCAAACGGATGAGTCCTCCTGGTGATTAATGGAATCAATGATGATTTTGCAGTCCCCTTCCACACTAATTTGCTTCAATTGTCTTCTCTCCATGATGACAAGTGCTAAGTGAATGCCAAGAGCTTCTGCTTCAATTGGGGTACCTCCATCTTGACATTTGGAAAGAGCAGTAATGAAGGAACCTTGAGAATCTCGCAGTATAGCTGAAGCTGCCATCTTGCCATCCAAATAAGCGCCATCAAAATTTATTTTCCATTTCTCTGGTTCAGGTGGTCGCCAAGTATCATGAAAAGCAGATCTATTTGAAGACAGAATGGTAGAGGATGAGCTCAAACCACACGCAGCTTCATACTTCTCTTGTAGGATTTTTGATTCATGAATGATGTTGTTGCTGGAAATCCTCGAATTGTTGAAGATATAGTTGTTCCTAGCCTTCCAAATGGACCACATTTGATATAAACATCTTGATACAGTATCCTCGTCACCATATTTGAGAAGTGTTGATAGTAAGGAGGATATAGTTGTATGTGGTCGAATCAGACGTGAGATTGCAAAATTGTTTTGCCAAGATAGACCTGAAATAGAACAATGTAAAATAAGGTGGTCAGTAGTTTCGTCACATACCTTGCATATGGGACATGTTGCTGCAATATCATTGATTCGTCGATTGATATTTGATTTGGTGGGTAAAGAGTTAGTCAGCACTCTCCAGACGAATAAGAGAACTCGAGGATAGATATGAGTAAGTTTCCAAAACTTCTTCCAGTCTTTGAACACCGTATCAACAGAGGTAGGATGATCTTTGTAAATGCTTTCATGAATAGCTCTGTAACCCGACTTCGTGGTGAATTCCCCATCCACAGTATGTTTCCAAATAAGCTTATCGGTAGGGCAATTCCTTGATAAAGGAATATTAAGAATGGCCATAGCTTCATGTGGGGGAAATAGGACATGAATTAGATGTTCCCTCCAGGTATAGGAATCACGGTTAATGAGATCACCAACAATTCTGACTACTCCATTGTCATGATGATAGCCTACAACTCTGTTATTTGGTAGACTTGGAACCCAAGGATCTAACCAAATGTTAATATTTGCACCATTCCCAACTGACAAGATGACATTTCCATGTAGAAATTCTCTACTTTTCAAGATACTTGTCCATATACATGATGAAGAAGGAGAAGGATTCACAGTCCAGAAATTAGAAGAATGAAGATATTTGCTTCGAAGAAGAGAAGCCCAGATGGAATTGGAATCATTGATGAACCTCCATGATAATTTAAGCATAAGAGATAAATTTGTGATGTATGGATCACGAATACCCAGCCAACCTTGAAATTTTGGTTTTGTGAATGAAGACCAAGGAGTGAAGTGAATTTTTCGGTTAATATTATCTGTCCCCCACCAGAAATCTCTTTGATGTTTAGATAATGAGTTCGTGACTGTCCTTGGGATGGAATATGAAGATAAATGGTATGTGGGAAGTGATGATAGAGTGGATTTAATGAGAGTAGTGCGAGCAGCATGTGAAAGACAGCCTCGCTTCCAACCACTGAGTTTGTTAAGACTAGTGTTGAGAAGATCAGAATATGTACTGGTACGAGATTTTGGTTGAAGGATTTTGTGGCCAAGATAATTATCCCAAGGATCCATTTGCTTAACACCAAATAAATTGATGAAAAGATTACGCATATAAGGATCAATCTTCTTAGAGAGAAACAAAGAAGATTTTTCAAAGTTAATACGTTGCCCAGACCAGTTTTCGAAAGATTTGATAATGATTTTTGCTTGGGTAATATTATGAAGAGAGCAATTACCAAATAATAATAAATCATCTGCAAAGGCAAGATGAGAGAATAATATTGGACAATGATTCAATCTGATACTTTCATAAAGCATATTTCTCTCCATAATAAGAATGAAAGTGGACAAAATTTCCATACTCATTATAAACAGATATGGTGATAATGGACATCCCTGGCGGATACTACGGGATGGTTTAAAGCTATTGGTTGGTATGCCATTGACAAGAACAGCAAGTGAAATCGAGGAAATACACTCCATGATGATATCATGAGATTTACCAACAATTCCAAAACCAGACATAGCCTAACTGATAATACCCCATTGTACTCTATCATAGGCTTTTGACATATCTCGTTTAAGAGCAAAAGATCCTTTAGTAGGGCTGGATCTCGAGATTGAGTGAAGGAGTTCATGAGCTAAGATTACATTATCTCCAATGAATCTTCCAGGAACAAAAGCATTTTGAAGAGGGTTAATGATATGGTGCAGATGTTGTCGAAGACAATTAGCTATGATCTTTGTGATAACTTTGTATAAGACATTACACAATGCTATCGGTCGAAATTCAGAAGGAGAAATAGGATTTTTGGTTTTAGGAATCAAAGCAATATAGGTGTGATTAAGATGATTTGGCATAATACACGAAATGAAAATGTTTTGGATCAGAAGGGTTACCTCAATACTAATGGCATCCCAATTATGTTGATAAAATACAGCAGAAAAGCCATCTGGACTAGGGGACTTATATGGACTCATATTTTAATGACAGTGAGAATTTCATCATTGGTAGGAATAGCATGAAGTCCTTCATTGTCTTTTGCATCCAGACATTTTAGTTCATGAATAATGTGTTCTGGAACTAGTTGATGTATTGTTGATTGGAACTGATCACGGAAATGAGCTTCAAAAATATGAGAAATGTCCACCTGAGAAGTTAACATTGATTCATTATCAGCTTTGATGGTATGGATAGCATTTCTATGCTTCCGGATCGTAGCAGACAAATAAAAAAAAATTGTGTTCTTATCTCCTTCACGAAGCCAGGAAACATTAGATCTCTGCTTCCAGTATAGATCTTTTTGGAATAACAATTTATTCAACCAAATCTGAATGTCTTTTTCTTCTGCATATAAATTTTCATTTGGAATTAATCTCTGAATAGTAAGAAGCCTGTCTTGACAATGCTTGATATCAATATCAAGATTTCGAAGTCGAGATTTCCCCCACTTATGTAATTTAGACAATAGAATCCTTAATTTAGGCAAAAATTCTTGATTCCGAATGTTCATCCACATATCCTGAATTACTTTGTGAAAATCTGGTTCTTGAGTCTAAGCAGCCTCAAACCGAATGATGGGTCTGTAATGCCTGTTGTTCGTACTACGTATCTGGGTATACGTATACGTATTATTTCTGTATTGCATGATTCCTTGCTTAGTTTTCATCCTGGCTTGGGTTATTCATGGTTCGGGTTGGCTTGGTTCGGTTTGGATTGCTAATTGGTTTATCATGAACCAAGGGTGAATCCCCTACCTACCACCACTACTACCATTTATTACCCATTCTTCCTTCTCTCTCTTTATTACTCTATTCCTCTCCACCATTAACTCCTGTACCTACCAAGAGAGTGAGGTCTAGGCAAGTGCAACTTGCTTCATGGAGAAACTCCAATTTTATTGCTTCATCCTCTTCCTTATAGCATTTTAACTTACTTTAATACTTGGCATTTCCACTTTCCATGGCTAGATTCTTGTAGATCTAAGTTTACTTTATTTTTTGGAATTCTTAGGTTTTGATCTATTTAATCTTGTTATTTCTAAGTTTTGATGGTTCTATGTTGTAGAGCATTTCATTCTGACCCATTTTGACCTATGGAAGTTCGAATTTTGGCTCTGGATGATGGATTTATGGAGCTTGAGAACTTGGCTCTCATGGTGTTCTTCTTCTCGGGATTTTGGAAAAGATGAACTGTGCTTGACTTGACCGCATGAATAATTCATGCGGCAAGTGTTCTATTCAGCCGCATGGCTGGAAGTACTTGAGCCACATGAGGGCCGAACTCATCTAGCCGCATAACTCGCTAAATCTCCAGCCGTATATACTCTGCACTTCGTGAGCCGCATGGGGACCCCGCTTCTTCCAGCCGCATGAATGCTCTGACTTAGTCTTATGCGCCCTCTCTTCCCGCTGGCCGCATGGGACTTTACTTGACCCAGCCGCATGAGAACTTCTTCCTGGGCCGCATGCAAGCCACTTGCTCTCAGCCGCAGGAACCTTTCCCCCTGCAGCCGCATAATACCCCTCTCTTCCCGCTAGCCGCATATGCCTCCTTCTCCTCAGCCGCATGAGCTTTGGACCCTCAGCCGCATGAGCTGCTGTTGCATGGATTCTTTCCTTTAGCCGCATGCGCCTGATCCTATTCAGCCGCATGGACTGTTCTCTATTCAGCCGCATGAGATCACTTCTTGACCGCATATGCCGAGCCGCATGGCTCTTTCATAGCTTGTATTTTGTGAATATTTTAATTATTACTATTATGTCCATGCCATGTAACTCTCAGTATAACTTGAGTTCCTATGGCGTACACCTTTACCTTTATGGTATATTTTTATGCCCATTTTATATCCTTATGTGAGACCCGTCTCACTGTATCGGTATTTTATACGGATACGTATTTATTTGAACTGTATTTCGTATTTCTCGATTTGTGTGATATTTTAAAATTTTCCAAGATATAGGAATTTCATGACTTGGTTTAACTTGGACTTGGTTTTATTTGGTTCGGTTCCACTTTGACTTGGTTTGGTTTAGTTTGATTCTTTATGAGATGAGGTGTATGGTTTAGATTGAGTGGAGAGGAATGAATGGTGGAGATCACTTGAGCTTGTTATATAAGCCATTTTTCTCTCTCCCTTCTCATTCACCATCATTCATTTCTTTTCCACCAAACCCTAGCCATTAGAGAGAGGCAAGTACACCTTGTCGAATGTTGGACGATTTCAATTTCGTTTGTTCCATTCTCTCTATTGTTAAAATCTAAGCATGTTTAGAACTTGGAGTTTTCCACTTTGATGGCTAGATTGTGGTAGATCTAACTTTGTGGTATTTTCGGTTTTCATGGGTTTTGATCTGTCAAACTTACATGTTTTTGTCAACTGATGGTTCCATGTTGTAGAGAATTTCATTCTATCCCATTTTGACCTATGGAAGTTCAGATTTGGGCTCCGGATGATGTAGTTATGGAGCTTGAGAACTTGGCTCTCGTGGTGTTCTTCTTCTCGAAATTTTGGAGAAGATGAACTGTGCTTGACTTGACCGCATGACAAGTTCATGCAGGAAGTATTCCTTCCAGCCGCATGTAGTTCTTCTTACTTAAACCGCATGACTGAGCTTCCCAGTCCAGCCGCATGAGAAGTTCATTCCCAGCCGCATAAATTCCTTATCCCCTGGCCGCATGGGACTCGACTCGGTTCATCCGCATAGCCCTTTGCTCTGCGGGCCGCATGAACCCGAGTCCGTTCCAACAGCATGAGAGTCTTTCCCTTCTAGCCGTATGCGCCTGACCCTATTCAGCCGCATGGACGGTTCTCTTCCCAGCCGCATGAGATCACTCATGGCCACATAGGGCTTCATGACTTCTGAGCCGCATATGCATTGCTCCCCGCAGCCTCATGGACCTATGTCCCCGCCTGCCGCATATGCACAGCTTCTCCGCCCGCCGCATGAGACTGAGCCCTTTCTGGCCGCATGGATTCCAGCAACCCAGCCGCATGCGCTTGAGCTTCTTTCTAGTCCTGAGCCGCGTGCCTGCTTTATGTTGAACCCGAACTCTTGGGTCGCATGAACCCTCTTGAGTTGACCGCATGGACTCATCTCCTATTGAGCCGCATGGCTCCTTTCCATGTCCTGTCTTGTTATTTTATTTCTATTATGATTGTTGTTAACTCATCCCTTGTGACTCCCAGTGTACTTGGGTCTCTTGCACTATACTGTCCTGCACATGTACCCTGAACACGACAGTGGCCCGTCGAGGCACACTCCTGACAAGTAAACATGATATGACCTGATAGTGGCCCGTCGTGGCGCACTCTTGACCAGTAAACTTGACATGATAACTTGACATAATAACTTGACATGATAATTCTTGATAGTGGCCCGCCGTGGCGCACTCTTGACAAATAAACCTGACATGATATTTCTCGAAATGCTGTTGCGACGGCTAACACGACATGACAAGATTGAATAACCTGGACACCGTGGACGATTGTGCTTGTACAAATGAACCCGTCTTGTCTTGCATCATGTCTAGGATGGGGACCCCTGAGTACCACGGTCAGGGGTACCTACTTTAAATGTCTAAGGCTAATAACTAGAATAATTCAGTAGTTCATGAAGAGACTTTCCCAGTTACCTGTTGTCCCTTTGATCCCGACCTTATATATATATACATAGGATTTGTTGCTATCCGTCGAGATGAGCGCACTTCCAGTCCGCCGTCGAGTGTGGTACCTTAGGACACATGTATCTTACTACAGTGTGTCTGCTATATCATGCTATCTTTTCCTTTTCTTTGCTGGGATCACTCAGGTAGCAGCAGGCGGGTAACTGGACTTGGAATTCTCATTGCATCTTGTTAGTAACTAAGGCTTGTGATAACCCTAGCTAGTTAAAGTATCAAGCCGCACTTATTGCTTGGCCGTGAATGTTGGATGGAGTTCAGTCTGTCTGGTCTTTTCTTGATCTTGTACATGATTGTTACATGTCCTGATTTCTTACTTTATCTTACCGATAAATGGTGGGAGAAACCAAGTTCTGTTCAGACGAAGGGTTACAACCCCGGTCCTTGTTTGGTTTACGGGTTGTAACCTGGTTATCTGAATAGTCTCATGGTTATCCCATCGTATATCACCTTTCCAGTCTAAGTCTTGTCTAGATCCAGTTCCTAATTGTTTCAGGATAATGATTGTAATAATTGTCACTCTAATGTATTGTACTCTGTATTGTCACTCTCTCACTGTCACTTAATGATTGTCACCTCTAGCAATAAATGATCAGGGACCAAGTTCTGTTCAGGCGAAGGGTTACAATCCCGGTCCTTGTTTGGTTTAAGGGTTGTAACCTGGCTTCCGGAATAGTACCTTCGTCCTCTCTTCGTATATTGCCTAGCTCTATTTATTTCACATGTTCTCCAGTTTACTTTATGTCAAATGATGATTTACTTACTATCTTCCTATGTTCGGGATAAGTGTATTGGTACTGCACGAATCTCGATCCTCCTTTACTTATTGCTTTCTCTCCCTGTTGTTTGCCTATGATTGCTGTTTTTAAGTTCATAGTTCGGCCTCCTTTGTGGTACTTGCTATTTGGGGTCTGACCCCACTGGTTTTGCATGGCCAGGTTCTAATAGAAGAGCCCGAAGGATCTACTGCACCATCTACTCGACGGTGACCAGCCGGAGCACCAGAGTGCCTCAGTGGGTTTCTTTTTCATTCTCCCACTGATATGTAAATTTTCCTCTTGTAACGTTTAGCCCCGAGCACGTGTTTAGCTCGTGTTTTGGTATTTTCCTTGATATTATAGCCTACGGGCGTAATCATGATATGTGTATTCTAGACTATAGCTAGTCCTTATCATGTACGACTAATACTCTAGCTAGTCTTCAATTCTGTGGTACTGGCTTCATGATCAGTCATGTATATATGGTTCGGGATGCCTTACTATTGTATGTATGATGATTGTACTCCTTGCTCTTGTATAATTGCCTGTGATTGAGATACCTAGGATTGTTAAACCATAGGATTGACTGATAGCTTGTAGAGTAACCCCCCTGTCTTGACAGCTTATACGTGATTTCAGAGTATTAACGTACTTTGGGATTGCGTAGCTGGCTATGTCTGCCCCCGCTCTCCGGTATTCTGGTTCTGTGGCGTGACACCTTACGCCTTTTGTCCTGAACTTGATAAATTACGAATTGATTGACATGATTGAAATGACAATTGTACATGGCATGGTGTGACAAGGAACTAGCATGACACGACAGTGACCCGTAGTGGTGCACTCCTGACAAGTAAACCTGACATGACCTGATAGTGGTCCGTCGTGGCGCACTCTTGACCAGTAAACTCGACATGATAACCTGACATGATATATCTTGATAAGTTGTTTCGACGGCTACCTGACATGACATGACCTGTATAAATGACCTAAACACCGTGGACGATTGTGCTTGTACAAATAATCCAGTCCTGTCTTGCATCATGTCTAGGAGGGGACTCCTGAGTACCACGGTCAGGAGTACCTACTAAAATGGACTAAGGCTAAAAACTAGATTAATACACTAGTCATAAAGAGATTTTTCAGCTACAGGCAATCCCGTTACCTAGGCACGCTTGGGATCTGTAGCCTGCCGTCGAGTAGGGCACATTTCTAGCACACTGTCATGTGTTGCACCCTTCAAGCTACCTAAGGGTACATGCGTTTCCTGGACGATGTACCCACCTGAATTCAACGCCTAATTTTTGACCTGGGTAACCTGGATGGTCTGCAGGGCTTGTGGCTGTGGAATAATCTTACTGCATATTGCTAGTAACTAGGCTTGTGATAACCCTAGCTAGTTAAAGTATCAAGCCGTACTTATTGCTTGGCCGTGATTGTTGAATGGGGAGTAATCAGTCTAGTCTTGCCTAGATCCTGTACATGTTCTGATTTTCTTATATTATCTTGCTGATAAATGGGAGAAACCAAGTTCGGTTCAGACGAAGGGTTACAATCCCGGTCCTTATTTGGTTTAAGGATTGTAACCTGGTTATCTGAATGGTCCCATGGTTATCTTACCGTATATCCTCGTGATGTTATATTTCACCAGTTTAATATATATTATTATCTTCTGTACTAATTGCTGGTTTTAGTTCCTAAGTGAAGCTTCCTTTGTGGCACTTGCTCTTTCTGGGATCTGACCCAGCTGGTTTTGTATGGCCAGATTTCGGAGCAGCTCCAGAGGATCTACCAACTTTCCAGCCCGATGGTGACCACTAGACGTAACCAGGGCAACGAGTGGATTTATTTTTGATCTCCCACTTTATTGTAAAAATATTCTTTTGAGGCGTTTAGCCGACGAGCACCTGTTTAGCTCGATTGCACTTACTTACTGTCTGCCTACGGGCTGTAGCATGATTGACAGATCCTAGGGTTGATCATGTATGACTAAACTCTTGCTAGTCCTAACATTTTGTAACGACTAGCTTCATGATCAACTGAATATGTAATGTTTGGGACGCCTTACTATTGTATATTTGGTGATCTAACATCTTGTAACATTTACTTACTTGCTTGTGATTGAGACACTAGGCTTGTTCATGACCATAGGAGACTGTTGGCTTGTAGTAAACCCTCATGTATCTAGACAGCCGTGACCGTATAGCGAAGTGGGCTGCACTTCAATATACGTAGCTGGCTATGTCTGCCCCCGCTCTCCAGTATTCTAGTTCTGGGGCGTGACAGGGTCTGTACTTAATCAAGGAAACATTCAACTGTAATAAAATTGGATTGTGATCGCTATTAAGACAAGGTAGGTGTAGTACCCCAGCTTTTGGATATAAAGAAAACCATTTAGCATCCACCATTGCTCGATCTAGTCTCTCAGCTACATTATATCTGGGAATTCTACGATTACTCCATGTGAATGCAGGGCCTGAGTAACCAATTTCCATCGCACCAACATTATGAAACCATTTGATAAAAAACTTATGAAGATGATAATTGAAAGAGTTCCCCCCACGTTTCTCTGAAGGATCGAGGATAGAGTTACAATCTCCAATGCATAACCAAGGTGCAGCAATTGATCTAACCAGTGCTTCCAAATGAGTCCAAAATTAAGATTTATTAGACACCATCGGAGGACCATATAAGAAGAATGTATGCCATATTTGAGTACTGTCAACAGGGTGAACTGAGGTATGAATATAGTTTGCAGAAGAGGAGATGATAGTAATATTGATATCCGCCTTCCAACAGAGAAGCAGGCTACCCGACATTCTGCATGATGACAGAGCATAACAATGAGGAAAACCAAGTTTAGTAGCTATTGAAGAAGCTACATTTGACGAATACCTTGTTTCCAATAGGAATATAATTCTAGGATTAGATGCCCAGAGAAATAAAGTAATTGTACGAATTGTCGGGTCATTTCTCAAACCCCGACAATTCCATAAGAAGATCATGGAATGGGAGGCTGTTGCAGGCCAGCCGCGCCTTCAATATCAATATCTTCAACCATCAATCTCTTATATGGTCTGGTAAGATGAGAAGCTAAATCTCCTTCAACCAGGTGTTCTCTCATTCTCTTTGTATTATTTCTGGATATGGGCAATGTAAGCATAGGAACAGGATGATTTTCCAACGGAATAGGATTATTACCAAGATCTACTACAGGCTCCTTGATTTTTGGTGTAAGTGATGACAGTAGAGAAGTGAAAGTTTGGGAAATGGTTGGTGTAGGAATAGGAAAATGAGCTTTATTTTGAGCATATTTTGATTTCGTGGAATGATGATGCTTTGAGGTGGAGGGAATCTTGGTATCAGATTTTAGTATCAATACCAAAATAAGTCATATCAGCGACGTATTTAGCGACTCCATGAAATTTCGTCGCTAATTTTTGGGGTTTTAGCGACGTTAATATAAGACGTCGCTGTTTGTCGCCAACAACGACTAATAACGACGTCTAGCGGCTACATTTTGTTAAATGGGGTAGTGCGTCGCAAGTTCGTCGGTACCCGTCGCTGATATAGCGACGTGTAGCGACGCATTTGAAGCGGCGTCGCCGTTTATTATATATCAGCGACGTTTAGCGACGTCCTTATAGGACGTCGCTAATCGTTTCATATAGCCAGCGAGGGTTTTCTTTTCGATCATTCACAATTTTTTTCCCCCAATTTTGGGCGCGCTCCTCCTCCGCGACGCTCCTCCGGCGATTTCCCTCCTCCGGCCTCCTCCTTCGCGGCGCTCCTCCGGCGATCTCCCTCCTCCGGCCTCCTTCTTCTCCTCCTCCTCCTTCCTCAGGTAGCTCCTCCTTCTCCTCCTTCTCCTCCTCCTCCTTCCTCTGGTAGCTCCTCCCCAGTTTCTTCTCGTCTTCTAGCTCTCTCTCTCGCTTCTAGTTTGTGTCCACGAGAGCATGGACTCGCTGCGGGGGACACGAGACTGACAGTGGACTCGCTGCGGGGGACACGAGAGCGTGGACTTGCTTCTAGTTCGTGTGACACCTATTTTATTGGTTTAGACATGTCGTGTCCCACTGTGTGGACACGAGATTCACAGTATGACACCTATATACTGAAAAATCTCGTTTTTTTGGGCATATCAACTGTCAATTTGATGTTTTGTTTGGATTCGAATTCTAATTTAGGGTTCGAGCCCTATTTACTGATACTGGGAGTTTTTTTGGGCATTTTCAGGGTTTTGAAATAATGAATAAATTGACTAACAATTATTATCAAGCCCTATAAAATTTTAGCTATGTCACGAAGGATGGATACTAATCCTGTGAATGAGTTTTCTCCTAAGTATTCTCGACAGTTGAGTATGATTTAGCTTACTGACATTACTGAAAAATGGAATAATTAAACTTTCTGTTCAGTACCCTTTGACTGAATTAAGTTGACCTGAATACCATATTTTAAATCCTAAATCTACGGTACGACATCGTGATCAGGACATAGTCCCTGCAGCCATTCGACTGGCGAGGCAGAAACTATGTAGCCGTAGATAAAGTTGACTGTCCTCCGACCCTCATCCCTCGGCAATGATGATACGACAACCTATCACTATATCTTATATATATAGTAGTAGATGATGTCTTAGTATTACATTATGTGAGTTCATCTTGATTCTGTTACATTCTTCAGATACTACATACGATAAGAACATAAACTACACCATATGTACAGAACATAGATGATTCACACTAATGTATGCTAGAATGAATTTTAGGGTTGTGTTCTGAGCCATCCGTTCTGCTACTTGGCAAAAAATCGAATTTATTGTACTTTATTTGCTTTCGAAAATGTACTCAAATTACATGATGGTTCCTTTAGTTAGCTTGCTTATGTTACAATTATATTAGCTTGCTTACCAGATGGCACCCATGACCCGAGGAGCGGCACGTCGTTTGAGGGAAACAGTGAATGCTGAGGTGGCTCCTCCTACAGTTAAGGAGGAAGTGGCACCGGTTGCTAGTGAGACCGGGAGTTCTATTCATCCAGCATCGGTAGCTAGTGAGACCGGGAGTTCTATTCGTGCAACACTTGCAAGGGACGACATCTCTCCTCACGCCAAAAATCTCGCTTTTTCGAGGTGGTTGCGTGATCGTATCACTGAGCGTTTGCGTGAGCAGCGTGGTTCTCATTAGCTATTAGTACTTATTTGTATTGGACTATTTGTATTGGGTTGTTTTTGTATTAGACTATTTGTATTGGACTACATATATGAATTAGTACTATGTCAATCTCTGGATTGTATTGGTACTACGACCCTCATCCCTCGACAATGATGATACGACAACCAACCAGAGAGGATACTCTGAGAGATCCATCTGAGTAGGACGTATACTCTGAGAGATCACCTTTACAAGTATGATATCAGTAGTGGAATTGAGTGTGTACGTCCTACTCAGATGGGTCTCTCACCGTTACTATTTTTTTCTGACAGCATGGTGGATGTGCTCCGTCAACAGATTCTTGTTCCGAGCCAAAACTTTACCCCGGAGCTCAAGTGGACATCTTTCGTGTAGAGCTCGAGTGAGAGGTTCCTGACAGCATGGTGGTCTCCTTTGTCAAAGTATCCGTGCTCATCACACATTGGTTGTGGGACGAGCACGGATACTTTGACAAAGGAGACCACCATGCTGTCAGGAACCTCTCACTCGAGCTCTACACGAAGGATGTCCACTTGAGCTCCGGGGCAAAGTTTTGCTCGGAGCAAGAATCTGTTGACGGAGCACATCCACCATGCTGTCAGAAAAAATAGTAACGGTGAGAGACCCATCTGAGTAGGACGTACACACTCAATCCCACTTCTGATATCATTCTTGTAAAGGTGATCTCTCAAAGTATACGTCCTACTCAGATGGATCTGCAGAGTATCCTCTCCGGTTGGGTTGTGTTCTGAGCCATCCGTTCTCACACTTAAAATACATATTAATTAGAACTGTGTTTTGTATTTTCGGGGAAACCATGGATTTGATTCTGTATTTTGTATTTTGGTTTCTGTATTTTGGCTCCAGCTCCATTTGCATTAATCTACGGTACGACATGGTCCCTGCAGCCATTCGACTGGCGAGACAGAAACTATGTAGCCGTAGATAAAGTTGACTGTCCTCCGACCCTCATCCTTCGGCAATGATGATACGACAACCTATCACTATATCTTATATAGTAGTAGATGATGTCTTAGTATTACATTATGTGAGTTCATCTTGATTCTGTTATATCCTTCAGATACTAGATACGATAAGAACATATACTACACCATATGTACAGAACATAGATGATTCATACTAATGTATGCTAGAATAAATTTTGTGTTGTGTTCTGAGCCATCCTTCATCTGCCCCCTTTTCTGAGCTATCCTTCATCTCTCATTTCCCTCCGGGTCCACTCTACTCCCAATCTCTTCCTCTTTATACACGGATCTACAGAATCAATGCCATCCGAGGAAGGCAAAACTGAATCAGCATTGTCTTCCGGATCGTCCTCATCAAGGCATAACGGGCTGCTCAGCGTGCCCAGCTTCTTCAACTTCTCGCTGGCTGCAGAGTCGAAATGGGAACGGGTCCTCTTTGCCGGCCCGGAGCTCTGACTCGCACTCGTCGCCTCGCTACCGGTTTCCTCTCCTCCTCTGACGCGGGTCATAAGAAAAGAAATTTCGTACCTCTTCTTCACATAAACATCATTGCCGCCTTGTACTCGAGCCTCCTCGTCTGTGACGCTATCCAACTTCTCGTTGCCTACATTGTCACTCGAATCTCCCCTTCGACTCGTATCATCCTCTTATTCGCCTATCTTTTTGCACCCTATCTTGCAATCATCTGCTATCACCGCCGTCTCATTCGACTCCTTCTCCGATGACTCCGAGGAGGAGGAGGAAGACTCGGAGAAGGAGTCGAATGAGTCGGCGGTGATAGCAGATGATTGCAAGACATGGAGCGAAAACACAGGCGAATAAGAGGATGATACGAGTCGAAGGGGAGATTCGAATGATAATGTAGGCACCGAGAAGTTGGATAGCGTCACAGACGAGGAGGCTCGAGTACAAGGCGGCAATGATGTTTATGTGAAAAAGAGGTACGAAATTTCTTTTCTCATGACCCGCGTCAGAGGAGGAGAGGAAACCGGTAGCGAGACGACGAGTGCGAGTCAGAGCTCCGGGCCGACAAAGAGGACCCGTTCCCATTTTGACTCTGCAGCCAGCAAGAAGTTGAAGAAGCAGGACACGCTGAGCAGCCCGTTATGCCTTGATGAGGACGATCCGGAAGACAATGCTGATTCAGTTTTGTCTACCTTGGATGGCATTGATTCTGTAAAGCCGGAAGAAGTGGCTCATCCTCGGCAATGATGATACGACAACCTATCACTATATCTTATATAGTAGTAGATGACGTTTTAGTATTATATTATGTGAGTTCATCTTGATTCTGTTACATTCTTCAGATACTACATTCGATAAGAACATATACTACACCATATGTACAGAACATAGATGATTCATATTAATGTATGCTAGAATGAATTTTGGGTCGTGTTCTGAGTCATCCGTTCTGATCAAGCATCTTCCTTCTCCTCTCCTCCACCATGGCTCTGAACCCATCTGCTCCTCCCTACTTCCCTTCTTCTTATTTGACTCTCTCAGCCGCATATGATATCCAGCTCAAGTGTAGAGTCGGGGAAGAAGAAGTGGACAGGAAGAGGAGGGGGAAGCAGCACAGCCGGCGGCATGACCCGGAGGAAGTACAGATGTTTTCTTCAAATCCGTAGGAGAACTATAAGGATATATCTTTTTACAATATGTCATCTTGTCAAAGACCCTTAATGTGACAACCATGTTACCGCGGTGTCGGAAGACTAACATGTCATAATTTTCTAAGCCGTGTGTTTTGACATAATCCTCCCAACTCTTTCCTCCTATGTAGTAATCTTGCATTATTACATAGAACTGAAATCCGGTTGGAGGATTATGTCAAAACACACGGCTTAAAAAATTATGACATGTTAGTTTTCCGACACCGCGATAACATGGATGTCACATTAAGGGTCTTTGACAAGGTGATATGTTGTGAAAAGATATATCCTTATAGTTCTCCTACGTATGTTGAATAAAACCTCTGTACTTCCTCCGGGTTATGCCGCCGGCTGTGCTGCTTCCCCCTCCTCTTCCTGTCCACTTCTTCTCCCCCGACTCTACACTTGAGCTGGATATCATATGTGGCTGAGAGAGTCAAATAAGAAGAAGGGAAGTAGGAAGGAGTAGATGGGTTCAGAGCCATGGTGGAGGAGAGGAGAAGGAAAATGCTTGATCAGAACTTGAGGTGGAAAAGTTGTGACGTTGATAGCGTGAGAGAGGGAGAGGGTGGAAAAGTTCTTCTCTCCCGACTCTATACTTGAGGTGGATATCATATTTTGGTTTCTGTATTTTGGCTCCAGCTCCATTTGCATTAATCTACGGTACGACATGGTGATTAGGACATAGTCCCTGCAGCCATTCGACTAGCGAGGCAGAAACTATGTAGCCGTAGATAAAGTTGACTGTCCTCCGACCCTCATCCCTCGGCAATGATGATACGACAACCTATCACTATATCTTATATATATAGTAGTAGATGATGTCTTAGTATTACATTATGTGAGTTCATCTTGATTCTGTTACATTCTTCAGATACTACATACGATAAGAATATATACTACACCATATGTACAGAACATAGATGATTCACACTAATGTATGCTAGAATGAATTTTAGGTTGTGTTCTGAGCCATTCGTTCCCATACTTGGCAATTAAGTTGTGGACCATTATGTTTGACATTGTTGTTACAAATTTTCATATATCTGTATTGATTGATGAGATTGTGTTTCAAACGTGTTCGTGATTGTGTGTATCTGTGTTGTTTGATACTGTGTTCGTGATACACACCGTTGTTGCTGTAACAAATGGTGTAGGGGATGCTGCAAATGCTGCAGGGAATGCTGCAAATGCTGTATTTTTTTTTAATATTTGCGACGTTCAGCGACGATTTGCGATGTTCAGCGACGAAAATAACGTCGCTAAGTAAGTACCTCAACGTCGCTAACTGTGATGAATACCGTCGTTGATCGTCACTAAACGTCGGTACTTTAGCGACGTAGAAAAGTCACAGAACGTCGCCATATAGCTCTCAAGCCAGGTCAGCATCGATGCATGTCAAGTCGCTCAACGTCGCTAGTATACGTCGGTAAATGATGACGTTTTACGTCGCTGGCAGTCGCTGAATTAGCGACGTGTCAGCGTCGCTAAAGCTCGTCGCAATAGCGACGTATTGCGACATTTTCTTGTTTAGCGACTAGGTTAATCGCGACTACGTGCATACGTCACTAAATACGTCGCTAATAGGAATTAGCGACGTATTTTCCCTATTTAGCGACGCCTTGAGGCGTCGCTGATTTGACAGATTTTAGTAGTGTATGTTCTCAGAAATATTGGGAGAGATAATGTTGGAAATATCAGAGAACACTGTCTTAGAAGTAGGAATAGGAAAACTTTGAGAGGAAAATGCATTTGGGATGTCAGTAGCTATGGGAGTAAGTTTTGTGGTGGTGATCGGTGCTGGATTAGGAAATTGAGTGATAGGAACAGGGGAAAAAGTATCAATATGAGATTGGTCATCAGAAATATTATTGATAGGTGAAAGATTAGAAATTGTGGTGACACTGCAAAAATTTCTGATACCAGAGTTGGATATGTTTGCAGGGATTGTGTGTGTATCAGATGAGTTAGAAGAAGCAATGATTTTTGAGATTGGAATAGATTGGATATGTATGGGTAGCTGAACCAATTGATCAGAAATATCCGATATCTGGGTAGTTGTTGGAGAATTGGCAGACAATAACTGAATAGGAGTGGGAATTGAGGCTTGCGAATTTGAAGGGGAGAGTGGGCAAGGTAAATGTGGTGATGCAGGTGTAGTGGTTGATGTAACAGTTATAACCGTCACCGGAGAACTGGTGGACGGAGGAATATCCGATTGTGGATTTGCCGGAGTTTGATTAGTAGTATCAGGCTTCTTTGATTTGGAAAATTTAACAGCATAATTAACACAGATAGAATGATCCAATCTCTTGTCAAGCAAATCCAAAATTTGCTTTTTCTGATCACATGTCCATGACTCATTAATCAATGATTTGAATTCTATGTGAGTAGGACAATGAGCAACACCATGACCAAGTCTTCCACAGAATTGACAAAATTTAGTAAGGCGCTCATACCTCAGTTTAACGATGCAATAAGCATTATTTCCCATGGATACCCGAAGCTGTCTGAGAAGAGGATCTGCAATATTGATTTGGACTCTGGCTCTTGCAAATAAACTCCAATTTGATGCTTCATTTAGCGAGATAGGCTTCACAATTCCAACCCTTGCCGCCAATGTCGAGATAAAATCAATGGTTAAGAGATTAACAGGTAATCCATGGAATTGTATCCAAAAGGGAGTATTGGTAAATGAGTATTCACAAGGAAGTTTATTTGGGAGACATCTCTCTATATGAAGAATGTGCTTATTAAACTTCCATGGACCACCATCCATAACAAATTCAAGATCATCAAGACTCTCAAACTTTGCAGAGAATGAACTTTCAAAGTATTCAGAAACTTTTACTTCATTGGAACGTTTCCACATCTTCGAGATTGTAGCAGTAACAACATGAGGGGGATACTGCTTTCTGGATAGTATTTTGAAGAATAGGAATTTCTGCCATTCGGCTTGTGGATTGGTGAAAGAGGTTGTAGAGGAATCAAGGCTAGAAGATGTGGTAGAAGAGAAGAGGTTACCAAGTTTTTCCAATACTTCAGAGAATGTGGTGGAAGTATGGTCGTCCATGGCAGGGGAGAAGAGGAGGCAATTAGAGAGAAAGTGCTAACTGGAAGAAGAGGAAGTTAGGATGGAATGAATATCCAGAGAAGGAAGATGAAAATCGCCATTGGAGAGAATAGCGAGGCTGACTAAAAAAGCAAAGGAAAGGATATCAATTCTTTGGAAATTGTATTTTTTTTTTTTTCTGTTGCTTGAAAAAGTCAAAAAATTAGAAGGAGAAGGAGACCCTAAAACTAAATATCCCTAAATATTTGATGTGGGAAAATGAATTACTGGGACGTGCAATTTTTTCTTCTTTTGTAAACTTTTATTTTTCGCATCCAAACAAGAAATGGATCACTTTTTCAAGGACACAATTTTGTGAACCAAAGGTGCCCTTAAGTTTAGGTCCATGCAAAAAAAAAAAAATTTCAAATTTTTTTAGGTTATGAGGAGTCAACTACTTACATTTTCTTGACGGAATGTCTCGATAATAAATTTTATGATAATAATAGCGACATGTTCATTTCATTTGTGGGATGTGATTTTCAGATTCAATATTTACCATATATATCATCTAAGAATACAAACTTTTGACAGGGACATGTATATTTTCTGTAGAGTCGAACACATCCAATCAGAAAGCTAGTGTCGCCCCCTCCAACCACTTGAGCTAGGAGGATATGCCTCCATCGTTGGGCAAGGTTGACCAAAGAATCAAATTTTTGGTCTAGACTAAACAGGTCAGACATAAATTGGTTGGTTGGGTACGAACCTGACTTAATGGGTTGACCCAAATAATTGATTCAAAGCGAACTCTGATGTATTGTCACCCCTCGTTGTGTATACTAGATTTTCCCTAGTCATGATCACAACCCTAATTGCAAAATAATTATTTATTAGTTAAATCTCCTACAAATTTTAATTTTGAAATTGGATTAGTTGAACTTAAGTTTTCGTCTTTCGTCACGTCTCTTTTTCAAGACTTAGATTTTGGCATTAGTCTTGATAGCTACATTAACTACTTCCCCCACAGAAGTTCAGAGAACATGATCTTTAATAATCAATCTGATTAACAAACATGCAACAGAAAATTTAGACCACGAGAAGGATCACACTATATAGAGAATGAGAAGCACCAGGGACAAGAAAAACTAGATTAATGCGTCCTAGGTCTTATAAAGTTGGAATTGCATGTAGTAGTAAAATAAAATTGGAAAGCACCAGGATCACACTATATAAGAGAATGAGAAGGATCTTAAGGGAATGCTCTGGCAATTGGAAATTTTGAATGGGAACTAGAGTAGAGGAGAACAATCCCGATAGATTTCAATTAAAATCAAATTATAAAAGTTGGAATTGCATGTAGTAGTAACACAACCTGGAGGTTCAATCATCTCCATGAAGTATGCCTGCTAAAGCTATCAGAAGATTATCGAACCTCCTCCGACGTTCTAAGCCATGCTCACTCTTTCAACGATCTAATTAAGCTAATCCCAGACAAATTTAACTACATGTATAGATTGAGAAACATTTTACTTACAAGTAGGGTCGGTCCGGGGGTAAATTAGACAAGTCATCGAGTTTGGACAACCCCTTTGGCTAGGACAAACACCCAGACCCCTAAGTCCTCAGCTCTTCACCAATAGAGCATTTGCGGTCCACTCCAACTCCTCCATATCAGTTGAAGTGACAACACTCCATGTCCATATTTTGAGATCCCGCCTCGAGTAGCTCAGGAGTTAGGAGGGGAACTCGAAATCCGAACTCCACGCTATCGTCAGAACCGGAGACAACTGGCTTCTTAGCATTTGTCAAATATTATTGTTCTTATTTTTCTTGGCCACAGCATTTATAGCTTTCAGCTTCTTGTAATTTTTTGATATCTTTTATGGAGTCATGGTGTAAGGGGCAACCAAAATGAGCTCCGACTAGGACAATCCCAACCCACTGGACCGGACATTTGTCAAATATTATTGTTCTTATTTAATTTTATATATATATATATATATATATATATATATATATATATATATATATATATATATATATATACACACGGATCAAATGTCCCATTCGCGGTGTCCCGCCAAAATTTTGCCCTCCGCACCATCGGATCGGGGGACTGCTCGATCCAACGGACGAGGGACATCCATCGGATCGGGGGACTGCTCGTCAGCCTCGTCCCCAAGCATCCCCTATTTACACCCGTTGGATGTGTTTTAAGTCATCTAATCTTAACCGTTGGTAAATCAACGGTTAAGATTAGATGACTTAAAGTATCATCCAACAGTATGAGTAGGGACATGTTTGGGGATGCAAAAAGTGTGGGGATCTTCCTCTCTCGTTAGGGCTCCCGCAGGCGATTTCTCTCGCAGGCGATCTTGATGCTGGATCCGGCGGGGGGCTCCGCCCCCCCTGATGATTCAATGGCGGGGGCCTCCGGCCACCCTGGCCGTTGCTTGGCAGGTGGCGTCGTCCCTGGAGGCGACCCGCCCGTGTGAGTTGCTGGCGGCGTTCCCCTCGGCGTGGAACGGCTGGAGGTTCCGGCGGGGAGATCGGCCCCCCCAGGCAATGTGGGAGGCTCCGGCCATCTGGGCCGTCGAGCGGAGGGAGTCATCGGCTCCGCCCCCCATGGTACTGGTCCGACGTTTGGGGGTTCTGGCCCTCCTGGACTTACAGTGGGCGGCAATGGGGACGTATCGGTTGCGGGGGGGGGAATCGTTCCTGCCCCGAGGGGGTCTCCGGTTCGGGGCGAGGTGGCACTACGGGTGGATCCTCCGGCAGCAGCGGCGGTGGCTCCGTCGAAGGGGGCAGGTGGAGGGACGTATGGCCCGACGAGGTCATTCGCTGCGGTGGTGGGTGGACCCGCGTCGGCGTCGACGGAAGGTTCGCCTAGGGTGGATTTTCGACCAGCCATTGTTTCCGGTGGTCGGAAGATGGTTGTTTTCTCTCAGTCAGATATGGAGGCTCTCACGGCGCCGTGTGGGCTGGACCTTATTGGCAAGTTTGCTCGGGGGAGACTTCCGGTTGAGGCTATTAAAAAGGCATTTGATTCGCGGGGTTTCAGGGGGTTGATTGAAGTGAAGGTTATCGATGATCGACACGTTCTTATTCGGCCTCATGTCGAGAGTGACTTTCTCCGGCTGCGGTCTAAGGACTGTTGGTTCGTTGGCCGGGTTGCTATGGTGATATTCAGGTCGTCGGTGGATTTTTTGCCGTTGAGAGAGGACCCTCGGGTTCCCATCTGGGTTGCCTTCCCCGGGCTTCCCCACTGCATGTTTGATACCAATGCGGTTCTTTCCATCGCATCTGGTCTCGGCACTCCGCTCAGTACGGACCGGGCTACGGCTTTATTTTCTAGGCCGGGGGTAGCCAGGGTATTGGTTGAAGTAGACGTCAGCAAACCACTTCAACACGAAGTTTTCTTCCAACTGTCTGATGGTGTTCGCTCGCAGTCGGTTGTATATGAGCGGAGCCCTCTCTACTGTGTCTCTTGTGGCCATCATGGTCACGTTGAGAGTGCTTGTGGTCGACCCCAGGTGGAGCCTTCTTCCGCGGGGGTAGCTGATAGATCGCCCATCCCCGACGGTACCTCTCCAGGCGTAGTGCGTGAGGAGGATGGCCCGGTGGGTGGCCGTGGGATTAGCAGGGGTCGTCGGCGGAGACGCTCAAGGCGTGAGAAAGGGAAGGGGACACGGCAGGTGTGGAGGCGCGTTGAGGGGCGAGATGATAGCACGGGGACCACGCAGCCCGGATTGCGTGGGAGTGAAGATAATCGCGCGAGATCCGTTCCGCCATCCTGGCACGTGGGGGAGTCATCTTCGGGCCAGCTGGCTTTATGGTCGGATGACGGGCGGCCCATGCAGGAGGGACGCAGCGCTCCGGGCTCTAGCTTGGATGGGCATATGGGCCCGGAGCGGGGTATTGGTCCTATTGTTTTATCGGATCTTCCTATCATTATCCATAGCCAGCTGGGACAGGGAGTTATAGCGGCTGATTCTGATACTGAAGATCGCAGCTTGGTGGTGTGGAAGGAGGCCGGTCACGGCTCTTTATCCGTCTAGGGTGATGACCCACCTCCGGGAGATGATATGGTCTCATTGCCTGAGTTTAGACCTTCCACCTCATTCTCCGAGGGGCGTGAAGAAGACTGGCAGATGGTACCTTTCAAGAAGGCGGCTGGCAGGCGGAGGAAGTCGATGGCACCTCAGTCGGATCGTCTTCTTCGATCACATGCTTCCTGGGTTAGGCGGGACCCCCTGAGGGTCCATGGTTAAATTCCTTATTTGGAATGTTCGAGGGACGGCGAACATAGCTACTTTATCCCGTCTCAGGTCCTTGTGTCGGACCAACTCTATCCAGGTTCTTGCTATTATTGAACCCAAGGTGATATCCTCCAAGCTTCTTTCTTATCAATTGAGGTTGGGTTTTGATGCTAGTTTTTGCAATAAAAAGGGCAATATTTGGTTTTTTTGCAAGTCGGGTCTTGGGATCAACTGTATTGATTCTTGTGCTCAGGCTATCATAGTGCAGCTTTCTCTGAGCTATTTTTCGGTTTCGGTGCGGTTGTCGATTGTTCATGGTGCAGGGATACGACAGGGGAGGAAAAGTTTGTGGAGGCACCTTCTGGACGTCCAAGCCAGGGACATTGGCTTGCCCTGGGCGGTGGGTGGGGACTTCAATATTATTGCTTCTCCGGATGAAAAATTTGGAGGTCGACCTCCGGACACGAGGGCCATTGCGGACTTCCTTGACTTTCAGTTGGCTGCCGGGCTCTCCGATGTTGGTTTCAGAGGTAGCATCTACACTTGGGTGAAAGGCCAGTCGGGGGTTGATCGTCAGGGATCCCGCCTTGATAGGGTACTCGTGATGGGTAGTTGGCTGGATGGAGTCAAGGTCTCTTGCGAGCATCTTAATCGGGCAGAATCTGATCATTCTCCTCTTTTGATATCCTGCCAGCCAGCTTCGTCCCCTCTACGTATAGGCTTCCATTTTGTTGACTTTTGGACTTCTCATCCGGATTTCCTTTCGGTTGTTGCTCGGGCGTGGAATTCATGCTGGCATTATGATGCGCTTGAGCGGTTGGGTATGCGTTTGAGGACGACGGGACAGGTTCTGGCTGGATGGAGCAGGGCTACTTTCGGAGACATTTTTCAAGAGGTCCGTCAGGCCGAGGACGCTGTCTTGGCGGCGGAGCAGGATTATGAACTCCATCCTTCGAAGAGAGGGAGGGCTTCCTGGATGGAGGCTGTTGCCAGATTGAAGCAAAAGGTCCAGGTTGAGGAGTCTTTCTGGAAACAAAAAGCTAGATTGAGATGGGACCTGGAAGGGGATAAGAATACTCGTTTTTTCCATGAGTGCACCAGGAGCAGGTAAAAAAAGGCGGGTATTCAGAAAATTATTCGGGCTGATGGATCAGAAACTGGATCTATTGCGGAGGTAGAGACGGAGGCTTCGTTATTCTTCTCGAAGCTGTTCAGGGCTGAGCCTATTTCAGATGAGGACGCCTTCCTCGATGTCATCCCTAGCACCATTTCTATGGAGGACAACTCTGATCTTGTTCGTTGTCCTGACAGAGCGGAGCTGTTGGAGATTGTCCGGGGGATGGACCTGGCTAGTGGCGCCGGACCGGATGGATTTTCTGGGATATTCTTCTCATTTTGTTGGGATATTATTGCTGCTGACGTGGAGGATGCCGTTGGTTCGTTTTTCTTGGGGGCACGTTTTCCGGTCTCCATTTCGAACACCTTCATATTTCTTATCCCCAAAGTCGAGCCCCCGAGGAATCTTTCTGATTTTCGTCCTATTAGCCTTTGCAATTTCTGTAACAAGATAATTTTCAAGATTATTGCTTGCAGGTTGCGGGAATATCTTCCCAAAATTATTTCTCCAGAGTAAAGTACTTTTGTTAAGGGGAGAGAGATAGTGGACAATATCATTATTGTTCAGGACATGGTGGCATCTATGAGGGAATCCAATCATGGTGGAAATGTTGCAATAAAGCTGGACATGCAGAAGGCCTATGACAGAGTCAATTGGCATTTCCTCCTGCGGGTTCTTCGGAGATCTGGTTTTAATGAGATATTCTGTGATCTTATTTATCGTCTCCTGGCGGATACCAGGTATGCGGTTCTACTAAATGGCGCTCCTACTGCTTTTTTCCCGACGTCTAGAGGGATCCAGCAGGGGGACCCTCTCTCCCTGGCTCTCTTCATTATTGCTGCTGTCACGCCCCGCTCCTGTAGGAGCGATCGTCCTCGCTAAGGCGTGATGTCGTACGAGCCTAGATTGCGCTCATGCAAGGCGGGTTCCATAACGGCCGATTGCAGCGGCGACGACGGGGTCGTCACACAGAAGTCCCAAGCAGAGACATTGAACACGCAGCGGAAATTTAGAATAAAACACAATTCATTCAAAAGAAGCTCTTTATTGATATCGAAACAACGGTTACATTGGGGCGCAAGGCCGAGATTACAATCACTCAAGCTCACTCTTCTCACTTTACAAGTCACTCTGCTCTCTCTCATCTCTCGATACAGTACTTGAATCCAACGGAAGCTTCGGAAGGCGATGTCCATACATTATATCTCGTATAAGTCTGGTCTTCACGCGGTTGCACGCTTCGAATCACCAAGGAACTCCGTGCCTCGACGCATCCAAGCGAGCCCCGCACCACGAGCTTCTACCTGTGCCTGCACATAAACACTGTGTGGGTGTCAGTACTCAACTGTACTGGTGGAGTGAGCTTCTCGCCCACCCATACAAAACCAACACGTTTATTTTACTTTGTGCAATACAAGCCCCCCTTTTTACGATTGTCTTTCTAGTCTTGCCTTAGGATCGATTTAGGACCGACGCTCGGCCTATTTAGTAGTGTCTTTAGACCATCTCCGTGTCTTGCACTAATAACGTACCCATACTTTGCCTCTAGATCTTTTTCGTGCTTGCATTGTCAACGTACTGACTTATACTTGTCTTTCGTACCATACTCTTGGACGTAATGATTAGGTCGTATCAAATACTTGCTCGTGCCTCAAACATCGAGGCCGTGCCTCGTAGCGTAATCTGACTTATCCAAACTTGCCCTACGGCCCTTCCAGACTTAACTCGAAACGTATAACTCACTTGTGGAACCGATGTTGAGAACTCAAGTACGACGCCATATCTTGTACCGAAGCACGTGTCTTTACGTATAGCCGAATCGTAGGCTTTATAATACCCTGGGTGCAATCGAGCACACAATTCACCGTTCAACGCAAACCGTACTTACACTTTCTTTATTATAACCGACACCGTGCATGCGGATTCGCCGCTTAGCACGCCAATTATCTATATGAAAGGCCACTGGCATGACAAGCCATCGCGGACATAGCTCGGGTAGGCGGCGGGTCCTTCGATGCAAGGTAGCTAGCCCCATGGAAAGCCCCCGACTACCCACGCAATAAAAGCATGTGCTGCTATAACGTCTACCTCCTAGGACGACTGGGCCCGGTGCCCCGGCGTATAACCAGTCTAGGCAGAAGTCCTTGTCGACAAGGTGTCCAATGACCACGCACCTACTAGACATCTAGACTCACGTAAATGCATGGCCTACTTGTTGGTACGACCGAAAATATACTTAGTAACTCGTGCTCTGAATCACACTTGGCATAACGTGCCTCGGGACCGCGAGACTCCCAACCGAGGGACCGCCTCGAACTTCTTAACGTGGATAGAAACGCGAGACTCCCAACCGAGGGACCGCCTCGAATACTTAACGCGGATAGAAATACGAGACTCCCAACCGAGGGACCGCCTCGAACTTCTTAACGTGGATAGGACGCGAGGCTCCCAACCGAGGGACCGCCTCGAATACTTCTTTGAACTCGAGGGAACGACTACTACGTAGCCTTCCAACTTAACTTGAACAAAACGTGTTCCTTAAGTGCCATGGACCGTGGCTTGTTCCTTAAGTGCCATGGATCGTGGCTAACTTAACATCGTGCCAACCGTGGCTCGTGCTTGTAACTGACTTCCGTCTTATGCGCGCTATCACCCAAGTCATACGTTATATGATGGCCCTTGAGATCGTGGGACTATTTGACTTGACAACCGCAGAACGAGCGGGACGGCACTTGGAATGACTTAGGTCGATCGGCATAACTTTTCCTAACTTACTCAAGCCTACAACTTAACCCAAGGGACGAGCCAAGGCTATGCCAAGCCTTGCGCAGTGGAAACGTGCATGCTTTATCGAGCATTTACGCGGGCGACGCCTATGACTTAGGCTAACTCATCGTTTGTGTCGAATACCAACTTTTCTTCTTCCAAACCACGGGACGAAGGACCGAGTGTCATTTTAAAGCACGCTGAGCCGACTTCTATTGAGACCGTGGGACCATTTTCCAAGTTCTAAGACATTCCGACGGGTCGGGATTATTCCCTTAGCTATGTGCGTTCGTAGCTTTTATATTAGCCTACTTGTGTAAGTTGAAACCACACGAATTATTAAGTGAAGGCTGAGATAAGGCAAGTTCACCGAAACTATCCCACCTGAGCGATGTCTTCGAGTCACCGTTGTAAGGCCAAGTCCGAACGCCGTCGGCGTATCGATTCCTCCGATTGACTTTGCGGGATAGGGCACTACAACATACACCACTCAGAACAAGTCTCGTCCTCGAGACTTTCCTAAAGGCAAACCACCCTACCATTTCTATGGCCAAGACTTAATCGTATACATTCCGCCTACGCGTTTCTTCGATTTCGAGCCACGCTCGTGCTATCGCTAACTTAGTCGTAAGGCATACCAACCAATCAACCAACATTCGAATTCGTTTCAAATCAATGATCTCATTACCATCAACATTTCTTCACAACTTACGATTTCAAAATCCTCGACATTTTCTCGTTCCTCAAGTCTCACTTGATTCAACGTATCACTTAGTTGGATCGTGCACATATTCCAGGCGTCCCTAAAATACATGCATTTCAGCCAAGCCTCGTGATAGAGAATCCGCCATCACTACTCGAGTCGGATCGTGCACATATTCGGGCGTCCCTGATATACGTGCATGTCAGCCGAGACTCGCGAGTGGTTCCTCTGTAACTCCTATCGCTTCACGCCGGGACGTCTGCCTAACCGCTAGGCTAAGTCTTTTCGTCAGCACTGGAATCATAGTTTCCAAACAACTATATCAACACTGACCCCATCCTAAGGTCAAACCAAATCGTTGGTACGGGGTTTTCTACCCAAGCTCGTATCACTCCGATTTCTAAATATCAAGCATCGATTTCCTACACACACCCAATGTTCGTCGCATGGGGTCCGAGTCGTTTAGTAAAACCATCATACGATAACTTACATTTCAACCAATTCCACGTCGTATCAACATCTTTCATTCATCAAACCGTTTTGCATAGTATATCTCTTCGAACACGTTCGACATAATCCGTCTATCAATCTTTCCAAGTCAAGCACGCTACGACACGATTCATCGCAAAACCATAATTTCCATTTCATACTTCCAAAATCATCTATTCCAATTCACGTAATCGATCACAAGGTCGTCTGACTTAACAGTATGCCACGCTTCGATCTCACGCGAGTCCGATCATCCACGGTGGGCACGAATCACCATGCACGCTCCCGCGAGATAATCATTCTCATCGGGACGTAACTCTTGTTTTGGGTCAAGACTAGTTCATTCACGATGCACGGATTGGACCTACTCAATCCTCAAGTTTCATTCATTCGTCAATCATAAGTCCTAACATCCTCAAATTTCCTTCGCATCAAACCGACAAGTCAGGACAATCAAAGTTGCCGCGTCCTGATCTTCTGAGTTCGATTATTCCTGCGACATGAATCACCATGTCAACGCTCACGCGGAATGATCGTCCCAAACCCGACGCAACGCATGTGCGAGGCTAGAGTTGCGCTCGTACAAGACAAGACCGTCGACGTTGTGGTTATCAACGCAACCATCAAAACACGATCACTTTCATCCAACATTCGTCTCAACCAAAGTCCTAAGTATTGCATCCATTTAGAACGATAACACTTGTACGATCGTCATTCACCGTGTCAGATTATTCCCGAGTTATCGCATATCGTCTTTGATACGCCTCAATATCATCGACGATATACGTAACCTGACGATCTTCGTTTGCAACAAATTCTGAGTCGTACGAATGATGCTATTGTCCGACTGGATAATCTCCTCGAATCGTTCACCACATCAATCTCTTCAACCCAAATTCACGTATCATTTATCCGTCTATCTTAAGTCATCGACTAACGTATTTCCTCAATTCGCATCATTCCTTGCTAACTCAAACCATCGTACAACATCGATTTCAATCCTCAGAGTCGTTTGCGTAACTTCAAATTTTAACTCTTCATGCACGCTATCTACCTGCCGTGCTAACTTTTCGTATACGATCCATATAGATTTCCTTCAATCCAATTTCACCTACTCAATCGTTTTCGCGTTTCATACTCGTGCAATCCTCAATCTTTCGCTCGAATGATTTCCAAGACGGACCATACACTACTCGGGATTCGAGTCATCCAATCTAGACCAAATCACGTTCACGTTATTCGCTAAGACATGTTTCAGATCCGTTCGACAAATCCATAGCGTAATCGTTCACGTCGTATCGACGCACTAAGTCGTTCGCACTATTCCTCAAAATCCAGAACAATCTTCCGTGTACGCCTAAGCGTTAGTTTGATAATGTTCCTACCGATATACACTCCAAGTGTATCTCCATTCCTGACCAAGCGGTAATTAATATTGGTTGCGACTCGTTTGCGTCAAAAGGTCGAGGTGCACGATACGCGGATTAAGTTGTGTCGCATAACCATCCCGTATGGACTATACTTCGAGTTTTCACGCTCATTTGCTAACGTAGGACTCGTTAGGCTCGCACGCGATTTGCTAACTTTTAGCATACATTTTCTATCAACTCAAGGTCGGCACCGTTCGGCCCAAAGGCCACCACCTATCGATGCGTTCGATTGAACGCTTGTACGAGCTTTCGAAAATATTAGACTTATTGTATGGACATGCCGAGGGACGTTTGAGAGAGAGAGCGCACCAACGATATCACGTTGCTGAAGCACAATTCAGAGTTTGCGAAAAAACAGAGTTAAAGAATTCAATCGATAGTCCAAGGACGTAAAGCCGTGCTCTGATACCATTATGTCACGCCCCGCTCCTGTAGGAGCGATCGTCCTCGCTAAGGCGTGATGTCGCACGAGCCTAGATTGCGCTCATGCAAGGCGGGTTCCATAACGGCCGATTGCAGCGGCGACGACGGGGTCGTCACACAGAAGTCCCAAGCAGAGACATTGAACATGCAGCGGAAATTTAGAACAAAACACAATTCATTCAAAAGAAGCTCTTTATTGATATCGAAACAACGGTTACATTGGGGCACAAGGCCGAGATTACAATCACTCAAGCTCACTCTTTTCACTTTACAAGTCACTCTGCTCTCTCTCTCATCTCTCAATACAGTACTTGAATCCAACGGAAGCTTCGGAAGGCGATGTCCATACATTATGTCCCGTATAAGTCTGGTCTTTACGCGGCTGCACACTTCGAATCACCAAGGAACTCCGTGTCTCGACGCATCCAAGCGAGTCCCGCACCACGAGCTTCTACCTGTGCCTGCACATAAATACTGTATGGATGTCAGTACTCAACTGTACTGGTGGAGTGAGCTTCTCGCCCACCCATACAAAACCACCACGTTTATTTTACTTTGTGCAATACAAGCCCCCCCTTTTTACGATTGTCTTTCTAGTCTTGCCTTAGGATCGATTTAGGACCGACGCTCGGCCTATTTAGTAGTGTCTTTAGACCATCTCCATGTCTTGTACTAATAACGTACCCATACTTTGCCTCTAGACCTTTCTCGTGCTTGCATTGTCAACGTACTGACTTATACTTGTCTTTCGTACCATACTCTTGGACGTAATGATTAGGTCGTGTCAAATACTTGCTCGTGCCTCAAACATCGAGGCCGTGCCTCGTAGCGTAATCTGACTTATCCAAACTTGCCCTACGGCCCTTCCAGACTTAACTCGAAACGTATAACTCACTTGTGGAACCGGTGTTGAGAACTCAAGTACGACGTCGTATCTCGTGCCGAAGCACGTGTCTTTACGTATAGCCAAATCGTAGGCTTTATAATACCCTGGGTGCAACCGAGCACACAATTCACCGTTCAACGCATACCGTACTTACACTTTCTTTGTTACGACCGACACCATGCATGCGAATTTGCCGCTTATCACGCCAATTATCTATATGAAAGGCCACTGGCATGACAAGCCATCGCGGACATAGCTCGGGTAGGCGGTGGGTCCTTCGATGCAAGGTAGCTAGCCCCATGGAAAGCCCCTGACTACCCACGCAATAAAAGCATGCGCTGCTATAACGTCTACCTCCTAGGACGACTGGGCCCGGTGCCCCGGCATATAACCAGTCTAGGCAGAAATCCTTGCGACAAGGTGTCCAACGACCACGCACCTACGAGACATCTAGACTCACGTAAATGCATGGCCTACTTGTTGGTACGACCGAAAATATACTTAGCAACTCGTGCTCTGAGTCACACTTGGCATAACGTGCCTCGGGACCGCGAGACTCCCAACCGAGGGACCGCCTCGAACTTCTTAACGTGGATAGGAACGCGAGACTCCCAACCGAGGGACCGCCTCGAATACTTAACGCGGATAGGAACGCGAGACTCCCAACCGAGGGACCGCCTCGAACTTCTTAACGTGGATAGGACGCGAGGCTCCCAACCGAGGGACCGCCTCGAATACTTCTTTGAACTCGAGGGAACGACTACTACGTAGCCTTTCAACTTAACTTGAACAAAACGTGTTCCTTAAGTGCCATGGACCGTGGCTAACTTAACATCGTGCCAACCGTGGCTCGTGCCTGTAACTGACTTCCGTCTTACGCGCGCTATCACCCAAGTCATACGTTATATGACGGCCCTTGAGATCGTGGGACTATTTGACTTGACAACCACAGAACGAGCGGGACGGCACTTGGAATGACTTAGGTCGATCGGCATAACTTTGTCTAACTTACTCAAGCCTACAACTTAACCCGAGGGACGAGCCAAGGCTATGCCAAGCCTTGCGCAGTAGAAACGTGCATGCTTTATCGAGCATTTACGCGGGCGACGCCTATGACTTAGGCTAACTCATCGTTTGTGTCGAATACCAACTTTCCTTCTCCCAAGCCACGGGACGAAGGACCGAGTGTCATTTTAAAGCACGCTGAGCCGACTTCTATTGAGACCGTGGGACCATTTTCCATGTTCTAAGACATTCCGACGGGTCGGGATTATTCCTTTAGCTATGTGCGTTCGTAGCTTTTATATTAGCCTACTTGTGCAAGTTGAAACCACACGAATTATTAAGTGAAGGCTGAGATGAGGCAAGTTCACCGAAACTACCCCACCTGAGCGATGTCTTCGAGTCGCCGTTGTAAGGCCAAGTCCGGACGCCGTCGGCGTATCGATTCCTCTGATTGACTTTGCGGGACGGGGCACTACAGCTACGGAGGTACTCTCTCGGAACCTCAAGCTTCTTCAAGATTCAAATAGGAGAGCTTCATTTCACACTCCGATTGGGGGACCGCGTATCTCGCACTTGGCTTATGCGGATGATGTTCTTATATTCACTTCGGGGGATATTGCTGGATTGCGTGCTCTCCAGCAGGTATTACATATTTATGAGGTTGTATCTGGACAGAAGATTAATTATTCCAAATCTGCCTTTTATACTGCGACACCACTGGCTGAGGATCGTGCTCGGACTATTTCTACTATTTTTGGATTTAGTACCGGTACTTTGCCGTTTTCTTATTTGGGCTGCCCGTTGAAAAGCGGGAGACGAAATGCGGGGATGTTTAGCTATTTGCTAGATAAAATCCGTTCGAAGCTGACGGGTTGGCAGAACAAGATTCTTTCTCTTGGGGGTAAGTTGGTACTTATTAAGAATGTTCTTTCTTCTATACCGATGTATACATTGGCCGCATGCTGTCCTCCCCGGGCCGTTCTCAGGACGATTGAGAGAATGTTTGCGACTTTTTTCTGGGGTAGCAAGGATGGGGTAGCGAAGAGGAGTTGGCTGGCATGGCGGTTCGTTACTCGAACTAAGTCCGAAGGAGGCCTCGGGATCAAGTGCCTGAATGATATTATGGATGCCTTTTCTATGAAGCTTTGGTGGAAGTTGCGGCATGGGAAGGAACTTTGGGTGGAGCTCCTCAAATCGAAATATTTTCGTAAGCGTCATCCATGTGATGCGTTTATGACTTCCAAGTGCTCCCATATTTGGCGACGGATTTTGCGGGGAGGAAATTGGCAGAACCTCATATCTCGTTTAGACTTAGACGTGGTGAGGGCTCAGCGAGGTGCGAAGCATGGATTCTGGGGGTCCTCGGTTGGGTAGCGTTGCTATTCCATCGGCTGAGGGAGTGGCTACTGGGACCAGGCGCGGAACGGGGAGACGGGCTCGGGCGCGGAGGCGTACACAGGCGAGGGAGTCAGCTGCCTACGACCGGGCGGATCACTTTTTGGCCAGCATAGGGGACCGAGAGGTGGGGGAGGGTGCTGATTCGACGGCTTCACAACGTCTGGTGCTCCCCCCGAGGCGGGTTTCGATGGATGGTAGCACTGGGGAGCTTCGGAGGTCGGCCAGATTGGCAGGGAGGAGGGTGGTTCTTCCCCAACGTACGGTGGCTGTTCAGGCTCTTTCGGATAGGGGAAGGAAGATCCGAGATTCTAGGGCGAGAAACTCTGACAATGGTGGCCCGCTTATCCGATCTTTTTGGACATCCACTGGATGGGATTGGTCTATGTTTTTGGAGCAGTTTGGGGTAGAGGCGGCTCAGAGTGGCAAATCTGACTTGTACTTCGGCTCCTGATTCTCTGGTTTGGGGTGAGCGGAAGGGATCTTTCTTGCTGGCTGTGGCTTGGAGGTGTTGTCGGATCTTCCACCCTTCATCATCTCTATTTTCTAATATTTGGGGGAAGTGTATTCCGGCGAAGTGGAGCATTCTGATGTGGCGGGTCTGTCACAACCGGCTTCCTACTGATGATACTATTCAGAAGGTTGGCTTCCATCTGGCTTCCAGGTGTCATTGCTGTCAGGCTGGGCAGGAGGAGACCCTTCAGCATATTTTTTTCCATGGGGATCTTGCTATGACAGTTTGGTCTATTTTCTGGGGTTTCTTCAAGGCACGGATGCACAGTGATTTTCTTGTCTTTCTTCAAAGGTGGTGGCGGGGTCAGGACAGTCACCATCGGAGATCATTGGCTGGTGCGATCATCTGGGTGCTTTGGAAGAACAGGAACAAGCATCGATACGAGGGGAGTAGTGCTGGGTCTGATTTCTTGGTTCGGGAGGTGAAGCGACAGTTTCGGAAGTCGCTTTCGGGTTGTCAGCATCTTCCGACTATTCCGCATTGGGCTTTAGAGTAGTATTTTTATTCTTTTTCCTTCTTTGTTTTTATTACCATGAGGTCGGATGTACTCATTACCCTCTTTTTCAATAAAGGTAACGGTTTGTCTTTAATATATATATATATATATATATATATATATATATATATATATATATATATATATATATATATTAAGATTAGAATTTAAATTTAGATTTTGATTTAAATTTATTTAAAAACAAAAATAAATTTAAATTTAAATTAAATTTAACATTAACATTAAAATTAAAATTAAATTAGATTTAGATTTAAATTTATTTAAAAACAAATTTAAATTTAAATTAATTTTAACATTAATATTAACATTAACATTAACATTAACTTTAACATTAAAATTTAAATTAATGTAAAAATTAAAATTAATACCAACATTAATATTAAGATTAACATTAAAATTAATATTTTAAATATAATTTTTAAAGGTATATTTATTTCTAAAGATAGATTCTTTTTTAAAAAAAAATTATCTTTATTTAAAAAAATAAATGGAATAATTTATCTATCTCTATTTTTTAAAATAAATAAATCTCTCTGTGTTTAAAACTAAATTGATAGATAAGCCTTATTTTTTAAGATAGAGATATGTTTCTTTTTAATAGTAGAGAGTAGAGATTTAAATATTAAAGAGAAATAAATTTCAGAAGAGAAACATACGTATATTTCGGCCAGATATTTTGAGTTTCTTTTCTCTCCGTAAGAAATTGCTCTATCCCGTAAACTCTTCCCGTAAACTTATCCCGTATAAGAAGGGGGCTAACAGAAAGCTTCTCCTACGGGAATAACTTACGGGACAAACTTACGGGATGAGAAAATATACGTATGGTTCTTTTCTTTATTTCTTTCACTTTAAAAATGTTACATATCTCCTTTAAAAAGGAACCTATCTCTATCTTAAAGATAAGTCTATTTATTTTTTAAATAGTGAAAAATTTATTTATTTATTTAAAAAATAGAGATATAAAAGTTAATTTTATAATTTTTTAAAGTAGAGATGGATTGTTTTAAATTTTTTTATCTTTAAACGTAGATATCTTTTTAAAATATTATTCAAAAATATACTTAATATTAATGTTAATTTTATTATTATTTCTCATGTTAGTTTTTTGGTGCTAACTTTATTGTTGATATTAATTTTAATTTCAACATTAACATTAAGTTTAGTTTAACATTAATATTAACATTAACATTAATATTAATATTAACATTAAAATATAATATTAAAATTAAGATTAAGATTAAGATTAAGAATATAATTTAAAATTAAGATTAGAATTTAAATTTAGATTTAGATTTAAATTTATTTAAAAACAAAAATAAATTTAAATTTAAATTAAATTTAACATTAATATTAACAATAAAATTAAAATTAAATTAGATTTAGATTTAAATTTATTTTAAAACAAATTTAAATTTAAATTAATTTTAAAATTAATATTAACATTAACATTAAAATTAACTTTAACGTTAAAATTTAAATTAATGTAAAAATAAAAAATTAAAATTAATATCAACATTAATATTAAGATTAACATTAAAATTAATATTTTAAATATAATTTTTAAAGGTATATTTATTTCTAAGGATAGTTTCTTTTTAAAAAAAAATTATCTTTATTTAAAAAAGTAAATGGAATAATTTATCTATCTATGTTTTTTTAAAATAAATAAATCCCTCTGTGTTTAAAACTAAATTGATAGATAAGCCTTATTTTTGAAGATAGAGATATGTTTGTTTTTAAGAGTAGAGAGTAGAGATTTAAATATTAAAGAGAAATAAATTTCAGAAGAGAAACATATGTATGTTTCGGCCAGATATTTTGAGTTTCTTCTCTCCGTAAGAAATTGGTCTATCCCGTAAACTGAGATATATATATATATATATATATATATATATATATATATATATATATATATATATATATATATATATATATATATATATATATATATATCATGGAGATGTTGTGGAGCTAAAGCTCTGGAGCTCAGGGACCTCCATGATACTCTCCAAGCTTGGTTTCCACCCCTCTTCTTTGCTCAGCTCCGGCAGCAGATCCTCCAGCTTCATCTCCCCGCCCCTCTTCTTCAGTTGCGTCGCCAACCAGTCCAACTCCGCTTTCGACAGCACGATCCTGCTCTTGGTACTACACCCTCGATTATCTCCTCTTCCATTCCCACCATCTTCTTCTCCTCCTCCTCCTCTCCTTGCTACTCCCTCTACTTCCTCCCTGCACCTTTCTTTCTCCATGCAGTTTCCCATGGCTAGAGAAAGAGAGGGGTGAGTGCGTGTTTAGTTTGTTTTGAAATGCATAGATGGTGGTTAATTATGTTGTTGGAGCTATAAATTAGGAGTGGTGTAGGTTATTAAGTGGTAGGAGACGGATGGGGTGTTATTTGAGCATGAAACTCTTCCTTTGGCATAAAGGAAAATTCACAAATAATCCTTTGGCCTACCAATTTGGATTTAGTACCAGTACATAATAATCAAGACAGTTAATTAGACCTTCCTTGTATGATAATTAATACACAAGTTATGGTTATAGCTAATAGGCTTAATTAATGATCTTGTACATAATATATAGTATACAATAACAAATAATATGTGGATAATATATGTTTAATATATATAACAGAATTAGTCTACTTCTATTTTATGGAAAATATATTTGACCAACACAAAAATCAAGATAGTCCATTCATATCAATTGTTATGGGAAAAAACATAAAGTTTCATTTGTTTGGAGACCGGAGTACTCTTTCTTAACAATAAGATTCGTGTCAAGAAATCATGTCATGAAGGATTATTTTGTATAAGGGTACCGGATTTATAATCTAATTAAACTTTGAGTACTAGGTTTATCCGTTTTAGACTTTGGGTACTCGAATTTTTTTTAGTGACACATTTAGTGCCGAACATTCGTCATAAAAGACTCATTTCGTCACTGAAAGCCCAGTATTGTCGCTAAATGTTTCACTTAAAAAAAAAAAAATAAGTATCCAAAGTCTAAAACGGAAAAACCAAGTACCCAAAATCTAATTAAGTTATAAACATGTCCTATAATTGAAGATACAAAGTTTAATTTGATATTGGAATATGCTATTCTAGACCATTTTTTGGTTAGTTGATTAAAAAAAAAGTCGTACAGAGGATTTGAATTTCTGTTCAATATATTAATTTACGTTAGAATTAAGCTACTTATGGCCCAATATAAAATGCTTGACCCAAGTATTTTTGTCTGGACACAATGAGAATGATGTGCCTTCTTTTTAGTTTTGCATTTGGAGGAAAATGTTACTGCTGAAACAAAACAAACAAGAGCATGAAAGATGCGTACTTCAGTATAGTGCACTAATCGCATATAGCAGCTAGGAGGAGGTCACAATCTGGGCTCACTAGAATTAGTCATTTTTATCAATGTTCACACACCTTCATACTAAATATTAACATGTTGCATCCTGTCCTATTTAATGTGTGCGTATGTATCACGTAATCACAAAATCAAGGGTGCTAAGACCATCTCCAATGGTGATTTCTAAAATTGAGTTCTTATCCTACTTGGCATTGTACTTTAAGGAGATTTCTATCCTAGTTGGAATGAGTTTTCTACATAGAAATTATACACATACAAAAATGTTCTCTAATGGTTCTCCATTTCAATCATATGTGTCACATAGTAAAAGGGCCAATTTAATAGTGTGGGACCCAATAATAATTGTGATAAGAGATAGGAGAATTTCTATGACTCTCCTAAAAAGTTTCCATCCTACATCATTGCCACCTAAGATAGAAATGGTGATAGAAATCACCATTGGAAGAAGTTTTTTCTAAAATGGATTTCTTCCATAGAAATAGGGAAGATAGAAACCCCCATTGGAGATGGTCTAAGGCTGAGCTTTCTCGACAATCGATGTATTTGGGAAGTCGGCAAATATAAGGTTTCTAGATATTCGGATAGCGGCTGATTGAAAACATATTCAAGAGAAAAAGGAAAATGAACCGAGATATTTAAATAGTAACACAATTCATAGATACCATCATGTTGCGCTTGTAACAGGACTACAACCCATAATGAAAAGATGACAACTACGACAGACAATATATATATCCCTGTCGAAAGTAGAGCATACATCTCAACAAATCCACGAAACTGAGAATTGATGGGTCTGTTGTTGCCTGGCAGTTGTCCTCTTCAAATTTGGTTGTGCGTTTCTGTTGCACAACCACAGCATTCTCTAATTTTCTTGGCTTGTGTCGTTTCAGTTTCATTGGATATCTCCAGAGCGATGTTGGTCTTTCATCTTTTGTGAAAACTCTATTAGCGTCACAATTCACCTTTAATTGCTCAAAAGAAGCCCCTCTCAAAGGGTTTTTTTAGGGGCACTACCACTTCTACTAGGAGGCAGTCCAATTTTTTTTGAAAAAATTACAAGTTTGCCATAGGCTTTTGTTACTAGGGGGCAGCCCAAAATTGACAATAAAAGCCAAACTTCTTTTATTTCTTCTCTTCCTCCACTCTTTACTTCTCTTCCTCCACTTTTCCTCCACTCTTTTTTTCTCCTCCTCATAGAAACCTAGAATTAACCTAACCTAGGTGAAATTGTCCTCCCCACCTAAATTTGTTAAAGATAATAGTGTCAATCACTTCTCCCATTTATTTGTAAATCGTCGAATTTATTTTTGTGTAATGTTTTAACCTAAATTTTACATATAAAAGTTGAATTTTGTGTTTAATGTAGAAAGAAATAGAAAATGGAACAACCCGGACCATCAAATGCTGGATACTCTCCTCCCACAACGTCCGAAGAACACTTTGATGCATCGGAATGCCTCGTGGTAACTACACTTTAACTTTATTTCGGATGGAAAATCGGATTTTGACACAAAGGACTGTCACTTCTCTGGCAGTCCCTCTCATGGATTTGGACTGCAAGGATGTGGCAGTCCTATATATGTGAGGGACTGCCACATATGTGGCAGTCCTATAGATGTGAGGGACTGCCACATATGTGGCAGTCCTTTTGACTTTTAACTTCTATTGTAGGAGTTGCGATCTTCCGATGTTGCGGTACATGCTCCAATTGCAACCGATGTAGGGCATTTATTTTGGACCGATCTTTCGTTTCAATCAAGCGACGATGCGGTACAATGGTGTCGAGAAGTTGGACGGAAAAATAACTTAGTTCTAGTGATATTCAGATCGTGCCGAAATCGCCCGGGACGACACAGTGTGATGGTTGGCTGTAAAAGAGGTGGTGTGTTGAGATCGCACAAGAAAAATACAGTTATCCAAAATAAAGTTCCAAGAAAGAAAGCTGGAACGAGGAAATGTGGTTGTCCATTCACGATCCAGATTAGAAACGAAGAAGAAGGGAAGTGGTCAGTACAAGTGAAGAACGGAACCCACAATCATGAGATTGCCGAGACACTATTGGGTCATCCGTATGTCGGACGGTTGAACCCTATGGAGAAGAAGATAGCCGAAGACTTGTCCACTTCTGGTGTTGCACCGAGACAAATATATTCAGTCATGCGGCATGAAGATGAGAAGAACATGTCTACGATGAGGTTAATATACAACGCCCTATCTTCTTCGAACGCTATCCGGACCAAATCAAGAATGGCGATGCAAGAAGTGCTGAAGTTGCTTGCCGATAATCATTACGTTGAGTTCCATAGAAGACATCCCCAGAGTAATGAAGTAGTTTCAATCTTTTGGGCTCATCCAGATTGCATAAGTCTGGCCAGGTCTGTTGCCGACGTGTTAGTCCTTAATTGCACGTACAAGACCAACAAGTTCAAGATGCCTCTCCTTCATATTGTCGGATTCACCTCTACTCGAAAAACATTTCCAGTGACATTTTGCTTCATGAAGAGTGAAAAACTTGAAGACTACACATGGGCATTGGAGAAACTGAAAACACTTTACACCGGTCATACAGAGTCGTCAGTTCTTGTGACCGACAGAGAGTATGTCCTAATTAATATTATTCGCATTATTTTTCCTCAAGCGGATACATTGCTATGCACTTGGCATGTCAATCGTAATATTCAAGTCCAATGTAAGTTGAAGTTTCAGAAGGAGGAAGGTAAAATTGACATGCAAAATTTTCAAGAATTCTCCAATGACTGGAATTGTGTGTGGCGAGCCTCTACGATTGACAGTTACGACGCCGCATGGTACATGTTCAAGAAAAGTGGGAGACGAGGGAGCCGACATGCATATCATACATCAAAGATACATGGCTTGAACCGCACAAAGAACACTTCGTCTTAGCATGGACGAATTTGGTGAAGCATTACGGCACGAAAACTACCAACCGTGTCGAATGAGCACACTCTATAGTGAAGAGACAACTAAAATCATCTCTCGGCAACTTTGTCTCTGTTTGGCAAGCTATACATGTCACGCCCCAGAACCAGAATACTGGAGAGCGGTGGCAGACATAGCCAGCTACGTATAATGAAATGGAATCCATCTCACCATATGGTCACGGCTGTCTAGATATGTGAGGGTTTATCTACAAGCCATCAGTCTCTTAAGGTCAATAACAAGCCTAGTGTCTCAATCTCAACCAACTAATAATAGTTACAAGATATCAGACCACCAAATACACAATAGTAAGGCGTCCCATACATTATATATTCGGAATGATCATGAAGCTAGTCGTACAAAATATAAGGACTAGCAAGAGTTAAGTCATACATGATCAACCTCGAGTTGCCAATCATGTTACAGCCCGTAGACAGACAGTAAGTAAAATATACACGAGCTAATACTGGCTCGGCGGCTAAACGCCTCAAAAAGAATAATTTTACAATAAAGTGGGAGAATCAAAAAGAAACCCACTCGTTGCCAGGATTCCCTCTAGTGGTCACCATGTGGCTGGAAAGCAGGTAGATCCTTTGCTGCTGCTCCGGTATCTGGCCATACAAAACCAACTGGGTCAGACCCCAGAAAGAGCAAGTGCCACAAAGGAGGCTTCACTTAGGAACTAAAACCAGCAATTAGCACAATAATATAATTAAAAAAAATAAGAGACAGTAATTTAAGAAAAACATGATAGATGAATATAAAAGACAATCTTGTACAGAATCAATAAAAGACAGAACATATGGAAAAGCATGACAGGATGATATACGATGAGATAACCATGGGACTATTCAGATAACCAGGTTACAACCCGTAAACCAAATAAGGACCGGAGTTGTAACCCTTCGTCTGAATGGAACTTGGTTTCTCCCACCATTTATCGGCAAGATAAAGATAAGAAATCTGGTCAGGTAACAATCTTGTACAGGATCAAGACGAGACTAGACAGATTATTCTCATACAATTAATCACGGCCAAGCAGTAAGTACGGCTTGCTACTTTAACTAACTAGAGTTATCACAGTCCTAGTTACTAGCAAGATGCAATGAGAATTCCAAGTCCGGATACCTGTTTGTTACTACCTGAGTGATCCCAGCAAGAAAAGGAAAAGATAGCAGGATATAGCAGACACACTGTAGTAAGATACATGTGTCCTAAGGTACCACACTCAACGGCGGGCTGGAAGTGCGCTCATCTCGACGGATAGCAACAAATCCCATGTATATATATATATATATATATATATATATATAAGGCCGGGACCAAAGGGGCAACAGGTAACTGGGAAATTCTCCATAAACTATTTGATCAATCTAGTCATTAACCTAGCCAGATTCAGTATGAATCCCTGACCGTGGTACTCAGGGATCATGCCCTAGACATGATGCAAGACACAACCGGACCAGTAGTTTATACAGGCACATTCAATGCAAACAACCACGGTGTCAGAATTAATTATACAGGTCATGTCATGTCAGGTAGCCGTCGCAACAGCTATTCAAGATAATTATGTCATGTTTATCATATCAAGTGTGCTAGTCAGGAGTGCGCCACGACGGGCCACTATCAGGTCATGTCAGGTTATCATGTCAGGAGTGCACCACTACGGGTCACTGTCGTGTCATGTGTAGCAGGTCAAATTATCAGGTCAAGTTATCAAGTCAGGAGTGTACCACGACGGGCCACTATCATGTCATGTCAATTATCACTTCTAAACATATTAAGTAAATTCGTGATTATCAAGTTCATGACAAAAGGCGTAAGGATATAAAATGGATGTAAAATATCTAATAAAATATCAATATTCAGGACTATAGAAGAGTCATGCGGCCAAGTAATGATCACATGCAGCTGGAAGGAGAACAGCCCATGCGGCTGGAGAAGACTGGGCCTTATGCGGCCAGAAAGTAACCGGGTCTCATGCGGCCAGGAAATGACAGTGGCATATGCGGCTAGCAGGAGTTTAAGTTCATGCGGCTCAGGGTGTTGAGTTCATGCGGCTCAGGGTGGGCGGAGTCCCATGCGGCAGCAGGGGGGAATGCTTTATGCGGCTAGCGGAGGATAGGACTCATGCGGCTGAGTCAAGGATATTCATGCGGCTCGAATGAGCGGGCACACATGCGGCTCGGGGGAAGAAGTTCTCATGCGGCCAGCGAGGAGCAAGGCCTATGCGGCTCAAGAGAAGCAGAGTCTTATGCGGCTGGGGTCCAGCGGGTTTATGCGGCTAGCTGTGACTGGGGTACTGCTCAAGCTTATGCGGCTCAGAACGAGTTGGTAAATATGCGGTCGGTCAATCATACAGCAGGAAAATTCTCATGCGGCTAGGGTATCACTTGCCGCATGAAATATTCATGCGGTCAAGTCGGCACTGTTATTCTCCCCCAAATTTCCGAGAAGAAGAACACCATGAAAGCCAAGCTCCCAAGTTCCATAACTCCATCATCCGGAGCCCAAATCCGAACTTCCATAGGTCAAAATGGGGCAGAATAAAATTCTCAACAACATGGAACCATCAAAACTTAGAAATAACAAGATTAAATAGATCAAAACCCAAAAAATCCAGAAATAACATAAACTTAGATCTACAAGAATCTAGCCATGGAAAGTGAAAATGTCAAGTACTAAAGCAAGTTAGAATGCTGTAAGGAAGAGAATGAAGCAATAAAATTGGAGTTCCTCCATGAAGCAAGTTGCACTTGCCTAGACCTCTCTCTCCCTCTCTCTGGTAGGTGAAGAAGTAATGGTGGAGAAGAAGAGATATTAATGAAGAGAGAGAAGAAGAAAGGGTTAAATAATGGGGATGGTGGTAGGTGGGAGTGGTTTGGTTCACATAAAACCCAACCAAGCCAAACCCACTAAACCGAACCAAACCAAGCCAATGCAATGCCATGAGAAACCATGTAATGAAAACTCAATAAACCAAGCTCCATTAATCAGAATTAATCTATGAACGATAAATGACAATTAAACTACAATGCTAAATATGAAATAAACCATAACTAACTAATCAAAAAAAATAAGAAATACAGGTCAGAAATACGAACACGTATAAAATACGTATCACGAATTTCGGGGCACTACAATACATCTATTGGTAGAGCAGACGGTGAATGAAATTAAGGCATCATTTGAGATGAGCTTAAATATAGTCAAGCATGAGCATAGAAAGGATGTACTGTTAGATGCTTTAGTTCGCGTGGTATCTCACACGGCGTTGACATTAATATGTGATGAGATTGAAAGGTCAAAGTATGTCGGGTTTGATCCCCAGGTTTGTGGGTGTGTACATCGACATACACTGGGTCTCCCTTGTGCACATCAGATTAATGAATATCGTCGTGAATCCATTCCTATTCTATTAGAAGCAGTCGATCAACGTTGGAGGCAGTTGTCTATGATGCCTGTGGTGAAGACGGACGATGATTTCTTCTCTTTGACACAAGTAAAACTTCTCCACGCAAGGTGGTTAGCCTCAGTAGCAGCGGAGCGGCAATCCATTGAGCTTAAAATCCAAAAAATTGCATGTTCGGTCACTACTAGAATGCATGAGCCGACCGTTGTTTCCAATCCTAAAGACAGGTCTCAAACAAGATTGTAATGCCTGTGGTTCGTATTACGTATTTCTGGAATACGTGTACGTAATTATTCTTGTATTGCATGATTTCCTGGCTTGGCATTTCCATCTTGGCTTGGTTTATTCTTGGTTTGGGTTGGCTTGGTTCAGTTTGGGATTGCTCTTGGTTCATGATGAACCCAAGGTGAACCCCTACCTACCACCACCATTTGTATTTATTACCCATTCTTCCTTCTCTCTCTTCATTACTCTTCTTCCTCTTCTATTTACTCCTTCACCTACAAGAGAGAGAAGAGAGAGGTCTAGGCAAGTGCAACTTGCTTCCACAAGAGAGCTCATTTTATTGTTCCATTAGCTTCTTCTCATGTTTCTAAGACACATTAGAACTTGTCATTTTCCATTTTGAGGGTTTAATTTTTGTAGATCTAAGAATTAGTTATTTTTGGATTTTGATGGTTTTGATCTATCAAACTTCTTTGTTTTCAAGTTTTGATGGTTCCATGTTGTAGAGAATTTTATTGTACCCAATTTTGACCTTTGAAAAGTTGGATTTGGACTTATTTTGACCAAGTTATGGACTTTTGAAGCTTTGGGTTCAACCATGGAGTTCTTGCTGATTTGGAGAAGACAGTGAGCAGTGCACGAGCTTTTTAGCTTGTGCCACTGAGCTGCGTGCGCTCTTTAGCGCAGCGCAGTCAACCCCATACGCTGTCTTTTGGGAGCGTATGACTCGCATACGCTCGCTTGCTTGACAAGGAGTCGTATGGACCCCATACACTGCCTTTTGGGAGCGTATGACTCGCATACGCTCGCTTGCTTGACAAGGAGTCGTATGGACCCCATACGCTGCCTTTTGGGAGCGTATGACTCGCATACGCTCGCTTGCTTGACAAGGAGTCGTATGGAGTACATACGATGCCTTTTGGAGGCGTATGACTCGTATACGCTCGCTTGCTTGACGAGGAGTCGTATTGAGTACATACGCTGCCTCTTGGAAGCGTATGACTTGCGTACGCTGCCTGAGCGTATGCTGCCTGAGCGTATGCTGCCTGAGCGTAGCTTGACCTGAGCGTAGCTTGACCTGAGCGTATCCTGACCTGAGCGTATGCTGCCTGAGCGTATGTTGACTTGAGCGTAGCCTGACCTGAGCGTGGCCTGATTACCCTGGATCTTCTATAGCCTTGTATATTGATATTTTATTAGATATTTAACGTCTATTTTATATCCTTACGCCTTTTGTCCCGAACTTGATAATCACGAATTTACTTGATATGTTTGTAATTGATAATTGAGCATGACATGATAGTGACCCGTAGTGGTGCACTCCTGACATGATAACCTGACATGACTTGATAGTGGCCCGTCGTGGCGCACTCTTGACAAGTACACTTGGCATGATAACTTGACATGATAATCCTTGATAGTGGTCCGCCGTGGCGCACTCTTGACATGACAAACCTGACATGATACTTCTCAAATTGCTGTTGCGACGGCTAACACGACTTGACAAGATTGAATAACTTGGACACCGTGGACAATTGTGCTTGTACAATAAACTCGTCTTGTCTTGCATCATGTCTAGGACGGGGATCCCTGAGTACCACGGTCAGGGGCACCCACTGAAATCGACTAAGGCTAACAACTAGAATAATCCAGTAGCCATGAAGAGATTTCCCAGCTACAGGCAATCCCGTTATCTGGGCGCCCCACTTGGGATCTGTAGCTTGCCGTCGAGTAGGGCACATTTCCAACACACTGTCATGTGTTGCACCTTCTAAGTCACCTAAGGGTACATGCGTTTCCTGGACGATGTACCCACTTGAATTCAATTCTTAATTGCGTCTGGATAGCCTGGATGGTCTGCAGGGCTTGTGGCTGTGGAATAATCTCACTGCATCTTACTAGTAATTAGGCATGTGATAACCCTAGTTAGTTAAACTATCAAGCCGTACTCTTTGCTTGGCCGTGATTGATTGGATGGAGTCTAGTCCAGCCTTGTCTCGTCCCGATCCTGTATAAGGTTATGACATGACATGATTACTCGTGCTTTACTTTAATTCAATATCAAGATTGTTACATGTCCTGATTTCTTATATTATCTTGCCGATAAATGGTGAGAATTCCAAGTTCCATTCAGACGAAGGGTTACAACCCCGGTCCTTGTTTGGTTTATGGGTTGTAACCTAGTCATCTGAATAGTCCCATGGTTATCTCATCGTATATCACCTGTCCTGCTTTCCTTTAATTACTGTCTTTATTATGCAATTATTCTTGTGCTAATTTGCTGGTTTTAGTTCTTAAGTGAAGCCTCCTTTGTGGCACTTGCTCTTTCTGGGATCTGACCCAGCTGGTTTTGTATGGCCAGATACCAGAGCAGTTCCAGAGGATCTACCGGTTTTCCAGCCCGATGGTGAACACCAGGCGTAACCAGGGCAACGAGTGGGTTTATTTTGCTCTCCCACTCTATTGTAAAATTATTCTTTTAAGGCGTTTAGCCGTCGAGCAAGTGTTAGCTCGTGTACATTTTTACTTACTGTCTGCCTACGGGCTGTAACATGATTGGCAACCTGGGGTTGATCATGTATGACTAAAACTCTTGCTAGTCCTCACATTTTGTAACGACTAGCTTCATGATCAGCTGAATATGTAATGTTTAGGACGCCTTACTATTGTATATTTGGTGATCTTACATCTTGTAACTCTATTTACTTGCTTGTGATTGAGACACTAGGCTTGTTCATGACCTTAAGAGACTGTTGGCTTGTAGATAAACCCTCATATATCTAGACAGCCGTGACCGTATGGTGAGATGGATTCCATTTCATTATACGTAGCTGGCTATGTCTGCCCCCGCTCTCCAGTATTCTGGTTCTGGGGCGTGACAAAGATTGACTAGTTCACAGAAGAGAAGGCTGGAGTCAACTAGGAAAGATCTATCGTACTTTGAGCATGTTGAACGAAGCTTACAGCAAGCTCGGCCCGCACGGAAGGGCAAGCTTGTCGTTCGTTGAAAAATAGAAAAAATTGACCTCCCAAGAAAAGATACAGTTGCAAGCCAAACAACGAGTTTATATATTGACAAATTTCAACCTGCGCTTCGAAGTTACATTTGGTCTATTGTCGATGTCCCCGGTGATGGCCATTGCGGATTTTATGCCCTTGCAAGGCATCTTGGTTATGATGACAAAGACGGATGGAGACGGGTGAGGCAGGAGCTGTACGAGGAGTTAGAGACTCGTCTTCCATTCTACTCCCGCATCCTAAGCGAAGAAACCGTTGCAAGTTTGTTGTTAAGTATTCCTTGCACCGACAGTGTTACCGGGACAGACCACTATATGTCAGTCCCGTCTGCCGGCTATTTATTTGCCAATAGGTACATGATACCTGTTGTACTTATGTCGCCGGATATTAACAATACATTCTTTTCGATGTGCGCTCCTCCGACGGACCACGGAGTGTCTAACCTATGTACTATAGGTCTGATCGGGGATCACTTCGTTATACTAAAGATGATCGCTCATTCTCCGATTCCTCCACCTTCAACAGTTTGGTACAAAAGAGCACCGGTCGAAGTCATCGCTTGGACCACACCTTTCGTTGACCAGATCAACCATTGTAAGAAGTTGTTGAAGATTGAGGAGCCAAGAGACTTACCTGCTGACCACTACGACGTCGAAATCGACTAAGTATATATATTTACATTTTGATATTTTCTATATGGAGGACCACTTTTGTATACAGTGAAATATGAAGTCCAGTAATATATATGGAGTAAATTTTGAGTTATATGTGTTTACCTGTGCCTACCTGTGTTATATGTGTCTACATGTGTTATATGTGCCTACCTGTGTAATATATGTGCCTACCTGTGTTATATGTGCTTACCTGTGTGTTATCTGTGTTATATGAGTGTACATGTGTTATATGTGTTCACTGTCACAGCGTTTCAGTGAAAGCGTTTCAGTTTGAGAAACTCTGTCACAGAGTATCAGTATCAGGACTGCCACATCAATGGCAGTCCTACACTAAAGTATGACTGCCTGGGTTGTGGCAGTCCTAACTAAAACTTGCTGTTACAGCAAGTTTTAGTTAGGACTGCCAGCCCCCTGGCAGTCCTACTTCAGTGTAGGACTGCCATGTGTGTGGCAGTCCTAGCACTGAAACTCTGTGATGAATTTATGTGTGAATGAAATCATCACAGAACGATTCATCTAGGACTACCACACCCAGGGCAGTCCCACACATGTGAAGGACTGCCCTGGGTGTGGCAGTCCTAGATGAATTATTCTGTGACTTGATCACAAAACATTTTAGTTAGGACTGCCACATCCAGGGCAGTCCAACACAAGTGTAGGACTGCCCTGGATGTGGCAGTCCTAGATGAATTATTCTGTGACTTGATCACAGAATATTTTAGTTAGGACTGCCACATCCAGGGCAGTCCAACACAAGTGAAGGACTGCCCTGGGTGTGGCAGTCCTAGATGAATTGTTCTGTGACTTGATCACAGAACATTTTAGTTAGGACTGCCACACCCAGGGCAGTCCAACACATGTGAAGGACTGCCCTGGGTGTCGCAGTCCTAACTAAAATGTTCTGTGATCAAGTCACAGAATAATTCATCTAGGACTGCCACACCCAGGGAAATCCTTCACATGTGTGGGACTGTCCTGGGTGTGGCAGTCCTAAATGAATCGTTCTGTGATGAATATTTCAACACAAGTATCCAACACATATCCAACATAAGTATCCAACATATATCCAACACAAGTATCCAACACATATTCAACACAAGTATCCAACACAAGTATTCAACACATATTCAACACAAGTATCCAACACATATCCAACAGAAGTATTTTAACACAAGTATCCAACACATAACCAACACAAGTATTTCAACACAAGTATCCAACAATATGTTCGACACCCACAAATATCAACATCCAAAAATATTTCAACAAAAAAATATCGACACCCAAAAATATTCCAAAAATATCAACATCCAAAATAGCCAACTTCAGACAATCAGACAATCATACTACATATCATGGCGGGCCTTCGAACGAGACTCCGCATTACGCATGAATGGGAACTCAACCTCGTCGTCGATGCGCTTAAGCTCGTTGGCGACCAAGGCATTAGTGTCGACCATGACACTAGTGTCACTTTGGCAAGCGCTCCGAAGTGTCTTGGCCAGTTCCTTCGTCCTTCTAGACTGTAAATGAAAGTATAATTGAATTTAGTCTACAAACATGAAAATTTCAAACTAATTACTAATGCGGAACTCTCCATCTTCACCAATGAAACATACAATATGTTTTTCGAAGGAAGATTTCCAATAGCTACTACGGCCTCGGGACCCGGGTTTGTAGAGTTCAACAACTTAGGATGTCCGACCCGCCGGAAGTACGGCATGTAGTCTTTGCTGCAGTCGGCCATCTGGGTGACCGGTTTACTCTCATCTTCCCCAAGCAGGTGCCTTTGCCACTCGGAATAGAAGTCGGTCACCCAGTCGAAATACGCCGGTTTGTAGTTCAATGGTTGGGTCCCGCGGGGAGGTTCCAACATATGTAGTGTGCGCTCCGGCACACTTTGCATGAAGCCAAACTGTCGAAGTACACGATCAGGCATGTACGGCTCCGTGATATCATAGCATGTGATCATGCCATAAAATAAAGAAACTTGTTGGATGGCACGACTCCACTCGCGCAAATCCCGGTATGGATCCCAAAATATCTATAGGAAAACAGTTAACAGCAAAAAAAACTTAACATGAAAAAATAAGTCCAAATTTATTACCTCTTCTGGTACCAAATTGTCAAGTACTTCACGAATGGAAGCCAGTATTTGCCAATCTTTGGTTTCCACCTGGGCCGGCCTCCATCGAGCCACTCTAGGAAGGTGTTCAAAATAGTTTGGGTTCAGGTCACCCCGCCTGAGCATAGGAAAGTGCTCGTATATCCATGCCTATTTAATTTATAAGTTAATAGTCACAAAATATAAACAACAAAATAAAGTATACGAGATTAAATTGTTGGAAGTTTTCTTACATGTAGCAGAGTCTGGAATCCGACAATTGTCTTAGTCCCGACACGGAATGCGATGCCGAGCTCGCGGTAAAGATAGGCGAGAATACCGCTACCCCAAGATATATCAATGAAGTCATCCACGGACAATAGATTGAGCATGTACCTCGCATGTATCGAGGTTCCGGACTTGTCCGAAATGCCCACCGTTCCTAGGACGAGCAGCATGTAAGCACGGGCCACCGTGTCGACCAACTCATCATCATCCTCATCCAATTCCATATTCGTGAAGTACTCCACCAGAAATGACAGAGGAATTCCATATGATTTCTTGAAGCCGGGGAGAGTTGTAAAACTAGTTTCCTCAAGTCCAAGGTTACTTGAGACAAACTTGACGATCTTCGAGTACCATTTTGTGGATTTTTCATTTCTGTAATGTTCTTTGGTCATGACGTGACCGGTAACCGGTAGCTCCAGTATCTGGTAGACGTCGTCAAGTGTAATGGTCATCTCCTCGCATGGGAGATGAAACGTGTTGGTCTCCGGGTGCCATCTCTCCACAAAGGCGGATATCAGGACATTATCCATTGTCCTATAGGCATAATCTGCCAAATTATGCAACCCGTTCGGTACGATTTTAACCTGGACGGCCTCCGATAAGCTTCTAAACGACCAAGACACGGTTTTCTTTCCGTGACTCATAGCCCTAAGGATACGATATGTCATCTGTATATCAAACAACATATAAAAACATAAAAAATATGAAATACATATAGATATCATATACTAAACTGGTAGCTTACAAAAGTAATGTACATACCGGGTTCTTCCATATTGCATATGCAATATGGTTCTCAAAAGAAGCCAACATTGAGCCACCTGGCGGACGGACATGCGGCTTAGAAGGACCGGCCTCCTCAGATGGAGGAGAACCACCTTGACGTGGCGGACGACCATGAGGCTCAGAAGGACCGCCCTCCTCAGATGGAGCAGAACCACCTTGACGTGGTGGTAGGAGTTGGCTAATTGGCACGTCGTCGTCATCACTGGAAGAAGGAGAAGGAGTACGAGCTCGTTGCTTCGACCGAGCTTGTGATCCCGGTGGCGGTCTCCGTGTCCCAGACCCACCTTGGCGCGCCGGTTTGAAAATTGTAATCGGACGCTCAAGAGGACGTTCCGCGCGTTCCTTCCGCTTTGACGCGGTGGGGCGTATTCTTTTTGGTGCGTCCGGAGGACTGTTACCCCTATAGAACAATGGATTGTGCGACCGTATAGTTAATAAATAATGCAAACTAAAATAGAACTGTTACCCCCTATCCTCCACCCCCAGACCACAACTAAAACTGAGTACAGTATGACTGCCAGGCATGTGGCAGTCCAATTGCACACAAGGACTGCCACAGTCCTGGCAGTCCTCTATTGAAAGAGGACTGCCAGGACTCTGGCAGTCCTTGTTTACATGTGGACTGCCACATGCTTGGCAGTCCTACTGTACTCAGGGACAACAGACAAACGACTCGCTCGTTTGTAGTTTTCTAGGGTTAGGGTTTGACGAAAAATTTTTGGTTTGTCGTGTTCGAAAATGTCATTCATAAACCCTAAAGACATTCTGAACCTAAATTATCAAAAGTTTTTAGATAATTAAAACTATTCTCGGGTTTCGAATAGAATGTAGAAAATTATAGAAAAAATTAGGGAAGAACGTACCTAGAATCCGATTTCTTCGACTTGCGTGTCATCTCGTCGAATGTAGGAGTGTTCTTGAAAGAAATTTGGTGGAGGAATTAGGATTAGAGTGGTGGAGGAGAAGAGACTAGGGTTTTGGGAGAGGGAGAGAGATCTCTTCTTTTTTCTTTTGGAGGAGAGAGAAAATTGGGGTTTGGAGAGGAAATGAGAGTTTGGGGGGTTGGACTACCCCCTAGTAAAATCTCCACTTTTTGGGCTGCCCCCTAAGTAAGGGCTGCCCCCTAGTAGAAGTTGTGGTGCCCCTAAAAAAAACCCTCTCAAAACACCGAGTGATTCTTCCAGCCTCTGTTTCATTAAAAAAGATTTGGGGAAAAATACAGGAGGAGTAAGCCAAGGTGTTATGTAATAATGTGGCTGCTCAATGTCGCAGAATAGCTACATGAACAACAAAGTGCAATGCCAACCTTCTTACACAGGCAAACAACAGCAAAATTCTCGAACACTATCCGATAACACATCAGCAAACATAAACCAGCAAACAAGAATCCCTGCATTTTCTAGCAACAGAACAATACAGAGCATACCAACAGAACAATACGAGATGACTCACATCGGCATAGATTCACCTCCAATAGAACAATACAGAGCATACCAACATAACAATACCAGATGACTCACATCAGCACAGATTCACCTCAAAGACCACTTCGGTGGACACTCAAAAGTGAAATGTAGGGTAAAACTAAAATTTCAAGGGAAAGAAAGTCCTACAAGGTTCCCTAGGCAAAAAAGATCATCTTGAGTTTCTTCCAAAAACATCCTCATATATTCCTAATAATACGATCCTAAAAGAGGTGAACAGTAGCTGACTAGTAGGAGGAAAAAGTAACCCTTGATGAGATAGAAAGAAGAAGATTATTCGTTTCCAAGTTAGAACCTGCCAACAAGATTCATCCTCCAAGATCAGTTTTAATAAAAGTATATACACATAATCATAAACCAGCATTCACAAGTTGAGAGGAAGAGCAACTATCCAAAATATTTCAATAGCAAGTTCTGGCAGGCTAGAAACGGACCAAGCTTGCTTCAGGCAGAGAATGTGCAAGAACGAAAGTTTCAGAAGCACAATTTACCACTGAAGGAACATAAAAGCCTACTTGTTTCAAAGGGCGCAAGCTCACCAATGGGGGTCACTTCACTAATGAGGATTGATCTACCAGTTAGAATGATAAAATCGACATTCGACCAAAAACCAGATTATTCTCCTTCCCTGAGATAAGGGCGTTCCAACAATGTCTCGGAGCAAAAACTTTCACAGAACAGAACTAGCAGTCACATTCTTGACAATCCATGAGAAGCCCCGTAGTACCAAATAAAAACAATGACATTGACCCGTGATAGCATTGGAAACAAGGTCACAGTAGACAATTGACACTGTTATCACATTAATGTCACATTGTTGAAGTTATAGAAGGTACATATTCAAGCATAATATAGCTCATGAGACATGTTCAAACTGAAGACCTTGAACTTAGGGCTACAACTATACAAACATTGTTCATCGTTTTTAGACCCTGAATTGCCAAATAAAATAAAGAGTTAAGCCTCTGGCAAGGATTCTGGACGGGGCTTACTCTGTTCTTTGTCTCTTCTTGGCGAGATTTTCAAAGACCCCACGAATGTCATCAGATGTGACAGGTTTCGATGAATCAAATGATTCCTGCATGATAAAGAATATGTTATTCCAACTTTATCCAACTCCATGCTTGCCCGTACTGATGAGTTCTATAAGATGATGATCAAGCACACCTGGAAAGCCCTTAAAAACCACTACAATACAGCTTATTACAAGCATATATGACTATACAAGCAACCTTAGGAAAAAAACAAAAGTTCACATGCATTTATAACTGACACTATTGGAGAGGCAGATGAGAAGGAAAATGCAGTATAACACACTTGCTGAAATTTTGTATAAATTTTTGAAACTGCCAAGCAATAGGTAAATTCTTACACTATATCAGACTTAACCTAGTATACATAACAAACCACAAGAGCTTCTCAATAGCCAATTGAAAGTCACTGTTGATAGTCTCAAAGAGACGACTAACTTGATATGGGTTGACATCACATGGGCTAAAGCATCAACTAATGACATAAGATGCTACATGTGCATTATTAATATTAAGTATGAAGATAAAGCCAGGAAAATTAAAGCTAGCAAAACAACCCTAGCTAAGAATGACTATAACTAACCTTGATGGAACTAAAATGTGCTAAGTCCAACTCTGAATCTTAGGATCTAAATTTCATGCAAGCTCATGCCAGACCCAGACCTAAGGATGTGCGATCTCAGTCTTTTATTAAGTTGTCTGCAAGTGTCGATATGCTCATGAAACATTTAGAAGGATTTTAAACCAGAACAAAGAATTTGAAACTTTTAAAACTAGAACAAAGAATTCAAAATTGAGGCCAAACGGCAGTAAGTAGCATTTTCTCTCTCAAAATTAGGTTCGAAAACACTGAAAATGATTTTGATAATACCTATTAACCTAGGGGTTAGAGAAACACTTTCCAAAAAAGAATGTGATTTCTTTTCATGTGTAACTTATTAAAATTTTGCACTGACGTGATCTCATTACTGATTACTTAAAAAATTTAAAAATATATAGGATAAATTATGAACCAATATCAGTGGTGAAGCATCACACAAGATACAGTAAAATTAGTAAAACAGGAAGCAAACCTAAGTAATATAGAAAGTCTAAGTTGCATGCACATGAATACGCCATGACACGGTACAGGCACTTAGACATGGCACTGAATTTAGAGTGTCATAGTGTACTTTGGAGTGTTTGTGTGATGTCTAATATGCGTCCAACACACTTGACATTTGTGTCCGTCTTTCCTAGTAAATAACACATGGAAGGAGTCGTACATATTTTGATTCTGTTGTTTATATCATATCTATTCTAAATGATAAACCTCTAGAGATTACCCAATTGGGCCAATTCCTAGGAACAAACATATGGAATAGTTCACAGTTATGAATCTAAAACCTCAAAGAGATTGTTTACATAGACATGTAGCCAATACTACAAATCAGGCAAGCAAAAATAGGTCCAGTAAAGACTTTATTCCACTTGAAAGCAATAATGACCTGGGCCTAATGACGACAGGAAGTACGATAAGCACAAATGGGATGGTCCCTTGGGTAGCCAATACTACAAATCAGGCAGACTGCAAAAAATAGGCTCAGTAAATACAGTATTCCACTTGAAAGGAATAATGAGCTGGGGCTAATGACGACCGGAAGCACGTTAAGCACAAATGGGATGGTCCCTTGGGGACATCCAGTAGGCTCTCCAGGGAATGGGGGGTGAGAATGGAGTTCTGGAACCCTACCTCTGAGAAAAGTGGGGTTTGGTCGGGGTCTATTTAGATGGCTGGGTACACGAAACTAAATCCCAGCTCAAACCCCTCAAAAATATGATTTCATTTGAATTGCACAAGTAATTCTGAAACCCCCAATGAATAATATGCTAAGATTACAAACCCAGATTTAAACCCCTAGTGACTATCCCCGGGATTGCAAACCCTACTCAAACGATCAAGAAGTTCAAGCGATCAGTAGATCCAGTGAATTGCTTGCAACTCTATCAACCAGTTTCCAGTACTCCGTCTCCGTTACTCCAAAACCTGCCTAGGAAACTTTAAACACTCTCACTATCATCATTTTGTAGCCTTCTCCATCAAAATAGAGTTGCTATATGGGTCATCTATCACTACCAAAATACACTCAATTAGCGACGGATATTTAGCGACGGTAAATTTCCGTCGGTGTTAGCGACGGCTTTGTGGCCGCTCAGCGACTGAGTACCGACTACACGCCTTTGCCATTTTTTATTTTAATTTTAGGGGGAGGAAAGGTCGCACGTCCGTCGCTAGACTGTCGGAATTATAGCGACGGATCCCCAGTCGTCGCTACGTAGTCGATTATTTGGCGGGAATTGTGTAGAGAATTGGCGGGACATATCTTCGACTACGTAGCGACAGATATTCAGTCGGCACGTATCAAACATGGCGACTACGTGGCGACGGATTTTCTTCCGTCGCTATTCAGTCGCTATATATACGTACCAGACTTTAAATGAAACGGCGGGGAAAACTTTTCGCATTTCCCCCAAATTCACTCTCTCTCATCTCTCTCTCTCTCTCTCTCTCGCCGGTGTCGGCTTCGGTGATCGACGTCGGTGTCGTCGTCGGCGTCCTCTCATCTCTCTCTCCCGAAGGTAACCTCCTCTCTCTCTCTCTCTCGATCTCGATCTCTCTCTCTCGGGGTCTGGGAGGCGGGCTTGGGGTTGTGGCATCGGACGGCTGGCTTGGGTCGGGGGCTGGGCGGTGGGCTTGGGGCGGCGACGTCGGGGGCTGGACGGCTGGCTTGGGTCGGGGGCTCGGCGGTAGGCTTGGGGCGGGGGCGTCGGGGTCTAGGAGGCGGGCTTGGGGCTGGGGCGTCGGTGGCTGGACGGCTGGCTTGGGTCGGGGGCTGGACGGTGGGCTTGGGGCGGCGGCGTCGGGGGCTGAGCGGCTGGCTTGGGACGGGGTCTGGGCGGTGGGCTTGGGGCGGGGGCGTCGGGGTCTGGGAGGCGGGCTTGGGGTTGGGACGTCGGGGGCTGGGCGGCTGGCTTGGGGCGGGGTCTGGGCGGTGGGCTTGGGGCGGGGGCGTCGGAGTCTGGGAGGCGGGCTTGGGGTTGGGGGCTGGGCGGTGGGCTTGGGGCGTCGGGGGCTGGGCGGCTGGCTTGGGTCGGGGGCTGGGCGGTGGGCTTGGGGCGTCGGTGGCTGGGCGGCTGGCTTGGTTCGGGTGCTGGGCGGTGGGCTTGGGGCGGCGGCGTCGGGGGCTGGGCGGCTGGCTTGGGACGGGGGCGTCGGGGCTATTTGCAACCGACGCACAGCCATAAGCACTCTTCATATATATGCAACCGAACTACTGGACTGGGCGGCGGGCTTTGGTCGGGGGCGGCGGGTGGCTTTGCTTCTCAAATTCATCTGAGTTTATATATTGGCTAAATAATGTGTTATCTATATTGGATGTTCCATTAGTTTGGTGGTGTTTGGATTAGTAAATATGAATATGGGGTTTGGATTCATGGTGTATATATATGTTCACTGTCTCAAGGACAGTGCGAGTTCTATCAGTTGTGTGCTTCTGTATAGATGTATATATCTATACATCTAGCTGTGATATACATATGTGTATGTGACAATCTCAGTTAGCGACGGACTAGTTACCGGTTAGCGACGGATATTTCCAGCTCAATTTGCATTAATCTACGGTACGACATGTTATCAGAACATAGTCCCTGCAGCCATTCGACTGGCAAGGCAGAAACTATGTAGCCGTAGATAAAGTTGACTGTCTTCCGACCCTCATCCCTCGGCAATGATGATACGACAACCTATCACTATATCTTATATAGTAGTAGATGATGTCTTAGTATTACATTAAGTGAGTACATCTTGATTCTGTTATATCCTTCAGATACTAGATACGATAAGAACATATACTACACGATATGTATACAGAATATAGATGATTCACACTAATGTATGCTAGAATGAATTTTGGGTTGCGTTCTGAGCCATCCGTTCTTACACTTAAAACACATAGGAATTAGTAGTGTGAGAGCGCCGGAGAGAGTGAGAGCGCTGGAGGGGGGGAGGAGAGAGAGTAATTAATGGTACGACATGGTGAAGTAGTACTTTATTTTGGCTCCAGTTCCAGCTCAATTTGCATTAATCTACGGTACGACATGGTGATCAGGACATAGTCCCTGCAGCCATTCGACTGGCAAGGCAGAAACTATGTAGCCGTAGATAAAGTTGACTGTCTTCCGACCCTCATCCCCTCGGCAATGATGATACGACAACCTATCACTATATCTTATATAGTAGTAGATGATGTCTTAGTATTACATTATGTGAGTTCATCTTGATTCTGTTACATTCTTCAGATACTAGATACGATAAGAACATATACTACACCATATGTACAGAACATAGATGATTCACACTAATGTATGCTTGAATGAATCTTGGGTTGTGTTCTGAGCCATCCGTTCTCACACTTGGCAAAAAATCGAATTTTTTATACTTTATCGGCTTTCGAAAATGTACTCAAATTATATGATGGTTCCTTTAGTTAGCTTGCTTATGTTACAATTATATTATTTGTGACTATCGATCTTACCAGATGGCACCCATGACCCGAGGAGCGGCACGTCGTTTGAGGAAAATAGTGAATGCTGAGGTGGCTCCTCCTACAGTCAAGGAGGAAGTGGCACCGGTTGCTAGTGAGACTGGGAGTTCTATTCATCCAGCACCGGTAGCTAGTGAGACCGGGAGTTCTCTTCAAGCAGACCTTGCAAGGGACGACATCTCTCCTCACGCCAAAAATCTCGCTTTTTCGAGGTGGTTGCGTGATCGTATCACTGAGCGTTTGCGTGAGCAGCATGGTTCTCATTAGCTATTAGTACTTATTTGTATTGGACTATTTGTATTGAGTTGTTTTTGTATTAGACTATTTGTATTGGACTACATATATGAACTAGAACTGTGTCAATCTCTGGATTGTATTGGACTACGACATGGTGATCAGGACATAGTCCCTGCAGCCATTCGACTGGCGAGGCAGAAACTATGTATCCGTAGATAAAGTTGACTGTTCTCCGACCCTCATCCCTCGGCACTGATGATACGACAACCTATCACTAGAGGATACTCTGAGAGATCCATCTGTGTAGGACGTATACTCTGAGATATCACCTTTACAAAAATGATATCAGTAGTGAGATTGAGTGCTGGAGGGGATATTATCAGAGTATACGTCCTACTCAGATGGGTCTCTCACCGTTACTATTTTTTTCTGACAGCAAGGTAGATATGCTCCGTCAACAGATTCTTGCTCCGAGCCAAAACTTTGCCCCGAAGCTCAAGTGGACATTCTTCGTGTAGAGCTCAAGTGAGAGGTTCCTGACAGCATGGTGGTCTCCTTTGTTAAAGTATCTGTGCTCGTCCCACAACCAATGTGGGATGCGCACGGATACTTTGACAAAGGAGACCACCATGCTGTCAGGAACCTCTCACTTGAGCTCTACATGAAGAATGTCCACTTGAGCTCCAGGGCAAAGTTTTGGCTCGGAGCAAGAATCTGTTGACGGAGCACATCCACCATGCTATCAGAAAAAAATAGTAACAGTGAGATCTGAGTAGGACGTATACTCTGATAATATCCTCTCCAGCACTCAATCTCACTACTGATATCATTCTTGTAAAGGTGATCTCTCAGAGTATACGTCCTACTCAGATGGATCTCTCAGAGTATCCTCTCCGGTTGGGTTGTGTTCTGAGCCATCCGTCCCAGGGATTTGATTCTGTATTTTGGTTTCTGTATTTTGGCTCCAGCTCCATTTGCATTAATCTACGGTACGACATGGTGATCAGGACATAGTCCCTGCAGCCATTCGACTGGCAAGGCAGAAACTATGTATCCGTAGATAAAGGAGGGAAAAGATAAATCGAATTATAACGACGGATATTAGGTTACTCTTCAGGATAATTGATGTCTATTTTATATTAATTTGGTTTGGTCTATATGATTCTTGGATAATTGGTGTGCATTAAATTCGTATGTGCATATTTGGTCTATGTGATTGTTGGATAATTGGTGTGCATTATATATTGGTTTGGTTTATGCATATTTTTGTGAACAGGAAAAGTGCTGCAATTTTTTTTCAAAAAAATTCTCAGTTACCGACGGACTAGTGACCGGTTAGCGACGGATATTTCCAGCTCCATTTGCATTAGTTTACGGTACGCCATGGTGATCAGGACATAGTCCCTGCAGCCATTCGACTGGCGAGGCAGAAACTATGCAAGTAGCCTTAGATAAAGTTGACTGTCCTCCGACCCTCATCCCTCGGCAATGATGATACGACAACCTATCACTATATCTTATATAGTAGTAGATGATGTCTTAGTATTACATTAGTGAGTTCATCTTGATTCTGTTACGTCCTTCAGATACTACATACGATAAGAACATATACTACACCATATGTATAGAACATAGATGATTCACACTAATGTATGCTAGAATGAATCTTGGCTTGTGTTCTGAGCCATCCGTTCTGATCAAGCATCTTCCTTCTCCTCTCCTCCACCATGGCTCTGAACAAATCTGCTCCTCCCTCTACTTTCCTTCTTCTTATTTGACTCTCTCAGCCACATACGACATCCAGCTCAAGTGTAGAGTCGGGGGAGAAGAAGTGGACAGGAAGAGGAGGGGGAAGCAGCACAGCCGGCGGCATGACCCGGAGGAAGTACAGAGGTTTTCTTCAACAGCCGTAGGAGAACTATAAGGATATATCTTTTCACAACATGTCATCTTGTCAAAGACCCTTCATGTGAATATCATGTTACCGCGGTATCGGAAGACTAACATGTCATAAGTTTTTAAGCCGTGTGTTTTGACATAATCTTCCCAACTCTTTCCTCCTATGTAGTAGTCTTGCATTATTACATAGCAGGAAAGAGTTTTGAGGATTATATCAAAACACACGGCTTAGAAAATTATGACATGTTAGTCTTCCGACATCGCGGTAACATGATTGTCACATTAAGGGTCTTTGACAAGGTGATATGTTGTGAAAAGATATATCCTTATAGTTCTCCTACGTCTGTTGAAGAAAACCTTTGTACTTCCTCCGGGTCATGTCGCCGGCTGTGCTGCTTCCCCCTCCTCTTTCTGCCCACTTCTTCTCCCCCGACTCTACACTTGAGCTGGATGTCATATGTGGCTGAGAGAGTCAAATAAGAAGAAGGAAAGTAGAGGGAGGAGCAGATTTGTTCAGAGCCATGGTGGAGGAGAGGAGAAGGAAGATGCTTGATCAGAACGGATGGCTCAGAACACAAGCCAAAATTCATTCTAGCATACATTAGTGTGAATCATCTATGTTCTGTACATATGGTGTAGTATATGTTCTTATCGTATCTAGTATCTGAAGGACGTAACAGAATCAAGATGAACTCACTAATGTATGCTAGAATGAATCTCGGGTTGTGTTCTGAGCCATTCGTTCCGATACTTGGCAATTAAGCCATTCGACTGGCGAGGCAGAAACTATAAGGCTACTTGCATGTTCTTCCAACTTTAAATTACAAGATTACATAGTTGGTTAAATAAATCACTAACCTCGTCACGGTGAGTCTTGGTGTAGCACTTAAATGTGGGACACCTGTAATCTATGTGAGTTCATCTTGATTCTGTTACATCTTTCAGATACTAGATACGATAAGAACATATACTACACTATATGTACAGAACGTAGATGATTCACACTAATGTATGCTAGAATGAATTTTGGGTTGTGTTCTGAGCCATTCGTTCCCATAGTTGACAATTAAGCATGTGAAATAGAACTGATTATGTTTAGTTTGCCTTACGATACAGATTTTCACATCCAAATTGAAATGGATCGTTACTTCGTTGATCGTACATGGATGTACTATAGCGGATCAACCTCCTGGACCGTAGGTACTTATAAGTATTGACCGTATCGGATTAGTATCGATCTATCGTTTTGGTATGGGTCGTATCGGTTGGTATTGGTCTTAGCGAATTGGTATCGTCCTATCCGATATGTATCGGCCGTATAGCTAGGATTCATATTGGCCTTATCGATTTGGTATCGGTCATATCCGATAGGTATCGGCCGTGTTAGATTATTATATACCATTTCGGATTAGTATCGTGGAAGGTTTAGTAACAACTGTACTTGGATTTCTCTCTTCTAGAGCTAGATTACCATTGCAAGAGAGTCACGAGAGCGTAGATGGCCAGTTACAGAACATACATACTTCCTTTTCAATCTCGCTTTTCCTGATGGAAAAGGAAGTATGTATGTTACTGTAACTGGCCAATCACGATCTGGTGATTCTCTTGCAATGGTATTCTAGCTCGAGAAGAGAGAAATCCAAGTACAGTTGTTACTAAACCTTCCACGATACTAATCCGAAAGTCTATACTAATCCAACACGGCCGATACCTATCGGATATGACCGATACCAAATCGATAAGGCCAATATGAATCCTAGCTATTCGGCCGATACATGTACATATCGGATATAGGATGATACCAATTTGTTAAGGCCAATACCAATATGATACGTCCTATACCAAACCGATAGACCGATACTAATCTGATACACTAGATACTAAGTACATCTGGCCTATACCAGCGGATCCACAAATTACTGCACGATAGGCCCAACGACTCCAGTTACATCCGGTTATTGGTAAGTACATGATTACATAGTAATTCTGTTAGTCTTGTGATACAGATTTTTACTCTCTCATGCTACCAACGTCACAACTTTTCCAGTGCTGCTTCCTCTAATGATGAACGCAAAAAACCAACGTCACAACTTTTATAACTTGAGTAAATTTCTTTACCCTATATGAAAATTTCTGTTGTCAGAAAGATGGCTCCTAGGACTCGTCGAGGTGGTGCTGCTAGTCGAGGAAGTGGTCGAGGCAAGAAACCCTTGGAGGTCGACACGGAGGAAGTCTCCGTCGTCAAACAAGAGCCGGTGACTGTTAAGGAGAAGGTGTTACCAAAGGTCGAGGTCAAGGAAGAACCGGTGACCATCAGGGAAGAGATTGCTCCCAAGCTTGAAGCTAAGGAGGAGCCACCGTCAGAGAGTAGTAGCATCGGGACCGACCCTCCTGTCCCTACAGAAGACCTCAACCAGATTGAGCCTTCGTATGCAAAGTGGCTGATAGAATGGTACATGCCTCAACGCAACTATCATCCCTGGCTGTGAGGATTCATCGTCTGACTTGTGGTCTTTGTTGAGGCCAAAGACGATTTTCCTATGTGTTTTGGAATATTTGTGAAAATTTTGGAATATTTGTGCTATGATCGGATTATAACGATGGATATTAGGTTACTGTAACTGGCCACCTTTACAACCTGTGTTTTGGAATATTTGTGAAATTTTTGGAATATTTGTGCAATGATCGGATTATAACGATGGATATTAGGTTACTATAACTGGCCAACTCTTTCCTATGTGTTTTGGAATATTTGTGAAAAATTTAGAATATTTGTGCTATGATCGGATTATAACGATGGATATTAGGTTACTCTTCCGGATAATTGATGTCTATTTTATATTAATTTGGTTTCGTCTATATGATTCCTGGATAATTGGTGTGCATTAAATTCGTATGTGCATATTTGGTCTATGTGATTCTTGGATAATTGGTGTGCATAATATATTTGGTCTATGTGATTGTTGGATAATTGGTGTGCATTATATATTGGTTTGGTTTATGCAATTTTTTGCGAAAAGTGAAAGCGCTGTAATTTTTTTTTTCAAAATATTCTCAGTTAGCGACGGACTTGTGACCGTTTTGCGACGGTTACTACCAGTTTCCGACTACTTTTCGACGGCTATTCCGTCGCTAACTGGAGATTTGAAAAATTTTCCAGCTAGCGACGGAGTGTCGACGGATTATCCGTCGGTATGGTACATTGTTCGACGGAATAGCGACTACCTATCCGTCGCCCTTGTTCTGGAAATACCAAGAATTTCCAGAACAAGATCGACGGTTAATGCGTCCGTATTCCGTCGATAAATATCGACGGAATAGCGACGCCTTATCCGTCGCCATGTTGCTGGAAATGACATGAATTTCCAGAAGCTGATCGACAGATTTTTCGTCAGAAAACCGTCGCTAATCCGTCCTTTGTTATCGAAGGCGTCGACGGCTTAGCGACGGAACGATACGCTGTGATACGCTATTACGACGGGTTACTGACGGAATTTTACGTCGCTATTGTCTACACAGTTCAGTACTTAAAATTTGAAATGGACGAGAGTCCGTCGGAAACGCGTTGCTAAAGTTTCGTATTGTGAAGTCGACAAGCGGTCGCTATTTCGTCGCTTCACGACTACGTAGCGACGGACCGTTATTAGCGACGAGCTGATTGCCGACGGATTTTTTTGGCCAAAATCCGTCGGTTATCAGTCGCTAATCGTAATTACCGTCGGATTGGCGACGGATAGGGCCGTCGCTAAATCGATAAATTTTGGTAGTGTATGGAGCACGAGAAAACTCCATAAAAGATTCGACAAAGTCAACCTAAAGCTACAAGCAAGAGAATGCCTTGGCCGGTTTTCTAAAAAGCGAGAAAATCGGACGTCTAGGTGCTAGGGAGCCATGGGCTACCTAGATTTCCACTTGAATCGGCCATTTGGGCAGCGGGCTTCAAAATCAGGGGAAATCGGCCGCCTAGTTGGTGTCGGCGGGGACAGCATCCTAGCGGTAGTCACCCCTCTAGGCGGCTGTTTAGGCTGGTTCAAAGAAAAGAAAAAAAAGCCTGGATCTGATACCGACCCGAACCATATGCTTTTGAGATTCAGGCCTAAAAAAAGGTGCCGACTCGAGCTACCCCGGGGTATCGAACGTGCCGAGCCAAACCTTGGTCTTCTTCCAGGGTCCCTTATCTCAGCGGGCACCGGCCCCATGGCCTCTTCCTCACCTTCGTACCTCTCCTCTCCTCCACCTACTACTATTATTGAAGACGATGGTGGTTGGTTGAAGAAGTAGAAAGAAAAAAAAAAGTGATTTTGTTGTTGCTTACCTAGAAGGCCAGTAGGCTGGTAGGTAAACCCATCTTTTTGGTCTTGTGGCTCAAGCTCATTAAACCAAGGAGCATCCCTAAAGTAAACGTTTACTCTGCTAAACACTAAATTTATTCAGAACAGGAAGGCAAATAAGTAGACTGCATCAGCAGCTAAACCTCCATTTTAATGGGTTAATTCTGAAGTATGATGATGAGGATGACGCAGAGCACACACTAACAAGAAATGAAAGGTAACTTTTAATATTACTACAGAAAATAACAAAAAGATAATGGCCTTCCAAAAGCAGAGTGCAAAATACTCCCAATCACTTTTGAGTTTATGTTGAAGGACATTATGATAAACTATACTTTTCAGTGTCTGAAGGAGTGTTTATTTAAAGGATACTGTGCCTTGTACAAAATTAGGCAACCTTAATTGTTGAATAACAATCATTAAGGGAAGCCTGCATGTAGCCATGGAGGTGAAGAATGAAGATGCATACATACACAACACCAAGAGTAAGCTTAAGATGTGAGATTACGAAGAAACAAGGCAATAACATAACTGCAATTAGAAATGTCATATGATCACTTGCAAAGAAATAGATTCCTCACAAAAATTAATTGTCCGTATAATTGCCCACCAAAATGTTGTTACACTAATATAACTAACTTTAGAATGTACCCTCAGTAATGTGGCAAATCTTAAAAGAGCCCTTTCATAAATATGAAGCTTCAACTGCTACAGGATGATAGTGAGTAACTATTATGTTTTTCCTGAATCTGGGTTAGGTAATGGTCTCTTCACCAGATACATTAGCAGCTATAACCCAAAAAGTTTGCATAGCATAATTCGCAAGTGAGATCAAAGTACCGTGATCAGTTAAAAGCTTTGTTCGAACAACTATTCACTCCAACCTAAAGCTTATGATGGCTACAAAAGGAATTCTAAGGTTCCAAGATCCATTAATTAATGGCTTTATTAATATGGCATGGAAGTATAACAAGAAGTATCTATCATCGAAAGTATCCTTATCAACCATCAAAACAACTGTAAAAATAATTCACCAGGAAACAACAGCAGCTACTAAGCCTTTTTCAACATTTTGGAGTTGTGCATGAATCCTTATCTTCCTCTTTCCACTATGTTTAGGGACATCGTCTAATATTAGCAAAAGCCATGATCTTTCACCCTCAATCCAAGTCGGTTTAGGTCTAACCTAGTTATAGCAGCTCCTTTGACTAACGTCCTACTCCTATCACTCCTAATAGGTGCCTCTGTTGGTCTTTGTTGCACATGTACGTCTGAACGATCTCAAACGATTCTCTCAATTGATCTAAACTGATCTTACCTTCAATTTTCCACATGTCCACTTATTTCTTATCCTATCTTTTAACATGTTGCCACTCATCCATCTAAGTGGTCTCATTTCAGATAAACTCATTTTTTGGACATGTTTCTTCGTTGCCCACCATTTCAACCCATAAAAAAGAGCCAGTCTTATTCTGCAAGGATCCTTTGATCTTTCATAGAGATTCGACGATGTTTTATTCTAGATGACGACTACCTAATGCAACCGTCCTCGTTTATCAGCACTTGGAACCGGCAGGAAGAAATATAAGAATTGTGTTCACAACAGGCAGTGTAATTCAGGGAGAACAGCAGATGCTATATTAACAATTATTAACACTTTTTTATATGTTGCTCCATTGCATTTGCCAAGACTGCTAGAGTCCACTATGAAACATATAGACCATTATAACAATCTTGGTCACAAAACACTAAAGTAGCATAATGCAATGCATAGTTTCTTTCAAAGTTATTTCAAGCGTCCCCTTGTCTACTTGAAATCTACAGGTCCACCTCTATAACTTTAGCTTCCAATCACAAGACCTCATAGCCTACTTTTGAAATTTTCTTCCACAACGATTTCACCACAGATAACCAATTAATTTCTCCGTTCCATTTTGCTTTCGAAATCCATTGTCGAAACTCCACAATGCCATAATGGATCATAATGTATGCAGAAAGATCCTTAAACATTAAGAAGAGGAATGATGTCAATCATCAAAGCCAATTTATCAGAACCTAATCCTCTACTATCCAACCAACAAACCCTTAAAAACCAAACACTACTCTCTGAAGCAAACCGCCTTATATTGACCAACATAATCCCTTTGAAAACTAAATCCCTGTTATAACCACAATCAAACCTCCGTTTTACTGTAGATATTACTTATAAGAGGTGGGATCTTTCATGTGAAAGATTCACATTTGCCCATGAAAATGACAATAAGCCAACAAGCTAATAGAATACAACAGTAATATGGAACAAGGAAAGTAAATTGATTAACTGTGAGACAATTCAGCTCTGAGAGTCAATAATGTAGTCCCATAATCATAATGCCAATCCATGTCTTATCAATCTGGATTAGCCTCACAAATACTGCATATACAATCTCCTATTAAGATCCCATGTTGCAACAGAACTTTATCAATTAATTAATTGAATAATTGTTTGTAGGTATCCAACAGACAATGATTTGTTTGTTGCCCATCTAACAGATCAACTTTTAGCAATTTGAGTTCTCCAAATAACCTGGGATAGAATTTAACAGCACAAATATCCATACAATAGGCCCATCCTAAGGAATTCATCCTATCTAAAGACCTTCAACCGATCTTGAGGGGAAAGCACACCATGGCCCAGGACTCGAGCCCAGGGCAGATAGTTCCTCTCAGCTCCTACCTATCACACATGAAAGATCTTCTCCCAAACCAGATAAAGATTTTGTCATGTCAATATATTGTTCGGAGAATAAGAAACTATTTATAATCAACCAATTTGAACATAGCAAATAGAGAGAATGAAATGACTTGTCATGTCTCCTAACACTGCTTTGCTGACGATACTGAACAAGCAGCCAAAACAAGTATGTAAAATAGAAAAAAAAAACTAAAACTCTAAAAACAATGAGAAAACTATTAGCTATACATGCATACCAGAAATGATCAAAGAAGGAAGTTCGTGAAAAATGCATACCAGAAAGGACTGGAACTCATTTTTCATGTCAGCAATGCCACTCATAATCTCTATCTTCTGGACATGATTCAATGTGCTGAGGAAGTTCATCTCAGCTCCTTCCCGTTGCTGCAACTTCTCATCCCTCTTCTCCTTAGCTATCTTCTCATATTCCTCCATTGAATCCTCCTTGTCAACTAGATAGTCAATCCCCTTCTGAGTATAGAACTCGATACAAGTTCTACACCTGCAAAGAAGATCTCTCCATTTCTTAGAAAGAAACATCGGTTTCTTTTTATCCAAGACAAGAGATGCTGCATTGACATCCACTCCAAGGATGCATTGAACACTTGAAGTTGTATCACGTAAACACACTTCTTGCTTCTCCAAATCTAAACGTTTTGCTGTCATTGGACCATCCAACAACTCTTTCTCATTATGTATAACATCAGGTTCAGAATGCGTCGCACTACAATTAATATCATTTTCTGCAACATGATAATCATTTTCCATCTTCCCAGAATATGTACAAGATGAGATCCCATGCTCCAGTCCAATTTCTTCTTTGGAATTTACTACTGGCAAATTATTTTGCCTAGATGTAGCCCAAACAGATGAAGGGTAAAATTTCAAGAATGAGCAAACCAGTGCACAATCCTGGCAAATAAACTCCTCATACAGAGGCTCCCCCTCATCATCTCTTGGTATCTGCAACACAATACAAGCACCAAGCAAGTACATATAGCCCAAGAGAATATATGAAAAGAAAATCAAGAATAATAGACCATACAATGAAGCATTAATACATAAATACTACTAACCAGCAGAGAGAGAGAGAGGGAGTGGTGGTGGTGTGTGGGTGTGTTGGGGGGGTTGTGTGTGTGTGTGTGTGTGTGTGTGTGTGTGTGGGGGGGGGGGGGGGGGGGGGGGGGGGGGGGGTGCCTGTAATGTCAAATCTGGATTGTAGGAATATGGGATCCATGAGTGGCTTATATGTAAGACAAAAGGACAGTATGCACTGAAGCATGCTACATTATTTATTATATATATATAGTATTTAAGCATCTTTATATTTGTAATGAGATGTTGACTACCTCTTCAACAGAATTCAGGCCAAGATGGTTTTCATGAAACCAGTCCTCACAGATGCAGCATTGTATCATTTCAACCTGTTCATCAGCCTGTGGGTCAGGATAAGGCCGACCACACGTGCAATATAAGCCTTTGAAGTTCTGGTTATATGAGTTATCAACGTTTTCAGGATCTTTGTTGGGACAAAGCTTGCAGCAAAACTCCCCAAACTTTGAATTCCCACAATCACACCTCAATTTTCTCTTGGTCCACAGCTCCACGACCTATTTGAGGCATGCAATTTTAAGACAGCAGAAGAATTGCTGAACAGATACCAGAAAATGAAGCAAAGAAAAGCAATATGTTGTTTAATAGCACAGGAAAAGATGGATTGACAAAATATGACATAATCAGGAACAAATATCAGTGTTCAGAAACTTCATAACCAAGAGGTTGTAACTAAAGTTTGCAGTATGAGCAGATACATACGTGTTGTATCTTGTTTTTGGCATGTCTGATCCAATACTCACCCGCATCGATGCTGGCCGATTCTCTCTCTCTCTCTCGGTCAAATAGCAAGGAAAGAAAAATTAAAAAGAGGAAGTATGGCAAAAAACAATGATGACACAACGATTTGGTTGTGCCTAAGGTTAAATTGCTACAGTGTGTCGATAAAGTTTCTTATCAATAGTATATAAATATTGCCATTTGTCTAAGTTGTATACTATAAATTCACAACGTTCATACATCTAAATATTATTTAATTCAAAATTGTCTATTCTGGGGGGTACTTGCCTAAAGGTAAATAAAAACAATATCTATTACAGGTGAACAATTCAAGAATACTGAATATTATTTCATTCAAAACTAATAGGAAACAACAAATAATACATATGTATCAAATGTTTTTATATTTTTAATACTTCTTGGCTTTTTTGTTGTTGTAATAATAATTTTTGGCTTCCTGAAAGAGCTTCAAAATTCCGGTCCGAATAGCCCAAACAAATCCAGATACTACGAACACTAGTTATAACAAAGGCCATTTTAGAGAACCACAAATCGTGCTTTCATAACCAGAAACATACTTCATTGAAAGATTGGGTGCACCTTTCATATCTGGTATATATCTTCTGTCAGTGAATACAATAGGACAAGGTCGTAAAAGGCACTATGCAGGCGGACATCGGGCGCCTAGCCCATCTAGGCGGGCGTCTAGACGGCCGTAGTTCAAGGGGGGAAAAAACCACAAAAATCTACTGAAAATTGCAAAAAAAAAGTCCATAAAACCCAAAACATGCATAGTCGGATCGGGGGGCCTTTGGCGGACACCAAAGGCCTAGCAGCGCCTAGGCGGTCGCCGCCTAGACCGATTTTTCAGATCAGTGATATAGGGTGACACGGACAGGTAAGTATCTTATGTCAGTGAACACAAATATGACACAACACTATACATACAAGGTGACACAGACAAGGAACAGACTTTGGCATTTCCTGATGTATATTTAAGTATTAGTGTCATATCTGAGACATGGGGATAGTACTGACTTTTGGAGTGTCCGTGCTACCTATGCTACATTCAACTTATGGTGTACCCTAAAAAAGGGGTGTCTCGGTGCCACGAGGCTCCTACTAGAGAGGGTTAAGATATGTGTAGCCTTACCGCAATATATACATGGAGATGTTTCTGTGATTTAAACCTACATCCTCCAGGATGGAAGCAACAAGCCTTAACGTCATACAAGTGATGCCCCCAAATTATTACATCCCAGCAAAAGCCAAAAATTGTCATAGCAAAGAGGCTCTTCACTCTTGTGAGTGCTATATATATGAATGATAACTTCATACACAAAAACCTCTTTGTTGTGATAACTTTTTTCTTCGACAGAGAAGTAATAATTTGAGGGCATCACTTGGTGTGACGGTAAGGCTTGTTGTTTCCATCCTAGAAGATGCAAGTTTGAATCGCATAAACATCTCCATATATATATTGCGGTAAGGTTGAATACATCTTAACAATCTTCATACCATGCATATGCAAGAGCCTCATGGCACTTAGACACCCCTTTTCTAGGGGACGTCATAAATTGAATGTAGCATAGGCAATACGAATATTCCAAAAGTCGGTATGTCTCAATGTCTCAAACACATCACTGACACTTAAATATACACTAGGAAATGCCAAAAGTTGTGCCCCGAAACAAGTCACCATGTATGTATAGTGTTATGTCGTATTCGTGTGCACTGACATAAGATATGCTTGATAAGAAAGGCGCACCCAATCTTTCAAGGTTTTGTTAAAAGTATGTTTTCTAGGGTCGTAACAAGTTGTATATTGTTTAGAAGTTAGGATTTATAGTCAAAAAATTGAATGTTAACTTAGTAAGTGTTAGTAGCTAAGTTCTTAATGATGATATATTCATCAATTATACCATCATGTAATACTATTCTTTATCATTATCAACTTCATGGTGAAATTGTCACTTAGTGCTTGATGATATGCTTCATTGTTGCTCAATGTGTTCAATTAATCAAAATATGTAGGATTAAACTAATTTTGAACAATGTATATGATACAATGAACCATACAATAATCAAACAAATACTGAATTGATAAAGATACTTACCTCGACTTAACAACTTAGCTCTTAATTAGCTTCCACAAAAAAGATACTAGAGTATAGTTCCAATTTCATTCTCATTCACAGATTGCACCAAAGTGAGTAAATCTGTAACAATTATTATTAGGAAACCCATATCACCCGTAAGGGAAATCAAGAGAGAAAAAGGAATGAATCACCACTATATCATAACAAAATAGTGATCTGGATCAGGCCTAGTGCGATGTCTTTTAAAACAAATGAAGGACTTATATTATAAAATATAAGCAAAGTGAGGAACCCTCAGTATAGGTGTAGATTTCCAAAATAATGTTTCGGGTATTCCCCCCCCCCCCCCCACTAACTTACTTATATTTCCCTTCTTTTTTTTATCAAACAAGCTCAACATCAATCCTTGCTCACAAAATACAGTTAGATATTTCCTTCTGTTTTTTCTTATCTAAAACACATCTAAGAGGCTATGTATAAGATTAATGCAGACAATACCACAAACTATTCCAAAAGAAATGGAAACTGTGTAACTGTATATTAATAATTTAATACATTAATCATGTTCGACCGAAAAGAGGGGTCCCATACTAATATAATTTAAAAACTCACTGTTACATAAGGAAAATCAAGAGGGAAACAATGTATCACAAACCAGTGGCTCAAGGCTAGGTTGCTATCTTTTAGACCAACTGAAGGCTCTTTAATAGCAAAGAAACCAATATAACCAAAGTGTAGCTTCTTAAAAGAGAGCTCTCGCTATTCAAACCAAGATAAAAGTTTGAGTATTCCCCACTTAATACTTATTTTCCCTTATGTCATCAAACGGCTCAACATCAGTCCTTGCTCGAACAATACCTACATCTTTTCCTTTTAGCGCGTCTCGCCTGAAGTATCTAACACCGAGTATCTAAAGACATATTATTAGAAGAAGAAAAAGTAAACAAATATTCCAACAATAACTGTAACACATACCATTTCTGTCAACCCAAAAGAGAATTATAATATTAATATCTAATATACCATAATACCTCTTCATATATTATTTGTCAATTCCTGGTGTTCTACATCACACTTGAATTCTTAGAGTGTCTTTTTCTATCCTTAAGGTGAAGATTGTCTTTCTTCAACAGCAATTGAACCGTCGGGAATGGATGATTATTCATAGCTTATTACCCTGACACAAAAGAATTGTTCGGCACAATGCTTTAATTCTTTCCCTGTTGATCCAGATTCTGCATTAGAAGTATAATGATTTTTTGCCGATGGCCAAATACCTTTATCCTAAATACTTAATAACACAACCCACTTCAATCAAAACAAGCCAGCTGGTATTAGGAATCTCTACAGGCACAGGAATATATAGCAAACAATAGGAATGGCATAATAATAACAGCAAACAATCCTAATAATAGGAATAGGAGCAGGTGTCATAGAATCAAATTGCCAAAAGGGAATCTTGTACGCATACAACCTTAGCTATATCATCAAAGTTCTTTGAACTAAATTCTAAAAGCCCACACAACTCATCGAACAACAAGCATCAAACCGAATCATCACACACTAATGCAAAACAATTCCAACAATAATCGTAACCATTCAATTCTAAACTAATAAGGAGAACGCTAATACAAATATTTCTCGCATACCATATAGGCATATACTCTACATAAATCGTTTTTCGGTTCCCATGAGGCACATATTTTGGTGTGTCTTAGTGTATATCGGAGTGCTTGTTGCGTATCCAACACGATGTGACATGGACACCAGATCTGTTTTTAAGTGTCCATGCTTCCTAGTTCCTATCATAAACGTGTAGCTATATCATCAAAAATATTTACACTAGCATCCTCAAATTCGATAACTCGTCGAGCAACAAACATATCGAACAATAGCAAGATGGATATATTATAGGAACAAAAGAGGGATTATACCTCATGGCCGTCATGGCAGGTGAGGCTACATGCAGTACAGACCCCAGCTTTGCCATCGGGGACGCAGGTGAGGCACGAGAAGATCGCCTGCCGCTTCATGTAACCGTTCAAGTACGTGCATTCCTTGCCCTCGTCTCCTCCCAGTACCAAATCGGCTTCCTAGGGTTTCAAACCACAATAATCAGTCAATACTCACTAATCTCCAACAACAAGAAGAAGAGAGACACCGAAACGATTGAGATCTTTACCAGTTCCTCGGCCTCGATCCCCTCGATGTACTCTTCGATCGTCACAGTCTGCTCGTTCTCGTCGTCGAACACGTCCGCCATCTCGATCTGAGGAAACCCTAACCCTAGATTGGTTGGGGAGAGAAAGAAACCCTAGAATTCGTTGGGGGGGAATTTTAGGGCACGGGAATGATTTAGAAAGGAAAAAAGACACTTTTTGAGAGGATAAAGAATCAAAGAAAGGGGGGGTGCTGGCTGTCTATTAAATGAGGGTTCAGTTCAGTACTTGGGAGTGAGCCAATTGTGGAAAGGCAGCAGATTGCGCGGGAAATAAATGGAGCAGAAAAATGAAAGGAAAAAAAAAAGGACATTACTATCAAAATTGTTAAAAGAGATCACAATTTTTAATAATTTTAATTTTCTTATAACGGCCAAAAATTTAGCAATTTTGAATATATACAAAACTGTCAAAGTTGTGATATACTATAGATGGTCAAAAAAAATTTACATAGTACATCTTCGTCCTCACCTTCCACTTGCACGTTACACCTTACTTCGTGTGGAGAGTGTTTCTATAACTCTAAACTCCATCTCCAAATTCTATATAAACGAGAGTCTCATGGGCCAACCTTCGACCAAAATTCCATCTGCTTACATGTCTACTTCGTTTTCGTATCTCTACTATGTTTCCATGACTCGAATTTGTATCTCCAAATCCCCTGCATAAGTGATAGTCCCATAAACCAACCTCCAACTTAAAGATAAGTTTGCCTCCCCTGCTCATGACATTTAGGCTCACTTTTTAGGTTCTCTAATACTTGTGGATCATGTGAAGCCTTGATTATTCATGAACATATTTGTTAAAAAAAATAGTTATACAGAGAATGTGGCTAGTTTGGTTCCGGATAGTGTATCATTTGTCTGTGGGTTGTGGCCTAGTGGTAGCAACGAAAGTTCCAGCGCGGAAAGCGTAGGTTCGAATCCCCCCTTGACAGTTGCCAAGCCGGAGAAAAGGATACTTCAAAAAAATAAAATAAAAATAGTGTATCATTTTTGTTGTATAAACAACCGAAAAAGGCTAAACACCAAATGCTCGAGAAGCACTAGTAAACATTTGCTGTTTGAAAAGAATTTTTTTAACGTTTCACATGAGACCAAATTGCCCCGACAAAGGGTCCGTTGAGAGTGAGGTTCTCTGTGCAGTATGTCATCCTATAGAACAGGCATAACAACTTTTCTTAGCCAGGCTCGGCAAGGACAACAAAGAAAGTCATAATAGAATGGCAAACAAAAGGTCCAGTGCTTGCTGATTTTTTGGCTGGCTTCGGAGAGAGGCATCAGTTGCGACAGTTTTTGCTAGCACATTTTTGCTGGCAAACTGACTGTAGCGAAGTGTAAAGACACACATCATGTAGTAGAAAAGCTTATTCCGAAGGTTATTGATAAAAGAAACTTCAGTTTTAACCTCATAAAATCTCGATAAAGCTCGAGCATAACTTGATAAGCTAAACAAGCAGAAAACATGCTACTTCATATAAAGAGCATAGACATTTGTTCTGTTCTTCAAATATGGGCTTGCCCTCGGCCGAAAGCAAAGAACATATACACATGAAAGGTTTATTCTCATTGCAAGCTAAAATGCCTTTATAAGATTCAACACAGATGACTTTAAGAAAAATGTGGCAGGAATCTTTTGTGTAATATCAGAAAGATTGGTAGGTACTTCTATTCTCAGCAGGAGAAGCTTGGTTTCACAGACTCAATCTTAAACAATCACCATCTCTCTATATAATGCAGTCCAGGCAAGGGCATAATATTATACTCGAGAAGAGTACCATAGTAATCACTTATGCTGAATAGTTCTCCTATCAACAGATTTTACACGGCTCTGCCGAGGAAAAAGGGGAAGGCATGCAGTGTTCCTGTAGCAGTTCTTCTCGCCTTCTTTTCAACATCACTCTCGGCATCAAAGTTTGAATATCGCATCTGCCTACCTGATTACCAACAAACACGGTAGGGTTGTCAACAGCTAATGAAGAAAACAATCTCAGAAAGATGGTTTAAGAGAAAAACGAGAAGAAAAAAGATCATAGATACAAAAGGATGAGACGGAACAGGGGCTTCTCTCACTGAATTAGAACTTAAACGCTGACCGAATAGATTATGATCTAGTTTCACAATACAAGAAGTCGCCCACACTCTTGCAAGGTTAAAATTCAAAAGTTACCGGTGTCGGTTTCAGCCACAATGCTCGAGGTCGTTGTCCCAATAATTGCAGGGGTTCTGGCAGTTCCAAGTTCGATTTTCAGAACTTTGCCCCAATGCTTAACAATGTCAACTTTAAGGACTTTAGGGAACCTTGAAAATCGGGTATTTTCGAACATATACTGAGCCTAGAAAGGTTTTAGCCAAAGAGAGGAAGTTGTGGACATATTCTCTTGAGGTTAGGTTTGTTTTTGTAGTTATTTGCAAACCTTTCTAGTAAATGTAACAATAACAGCCAAATGCAGATATCTCAACTCTCAGGGCAGTCCCTACTAAACCAAAACTGCGGCCGTCTATGGACAATAGTGAAACTAGAAATCATGCTTCAGTTTTCTTTCAATAACCAGTACAACTAAATACTCTTGTGACCTATTGATGTAGAGATGGATCTATAAAGGATTAATCATGCAATCAAAATGGCACAAACAAAATCCCCGCTTACGAAGACCTCTTACTCTTTCATCCAAATTCAAAATTCTCAACTTATCAGGATAAATCCGCAAGTATCATACCCTATTCAGGACAATTATCTAGTTGGTACTACAGTCACAAGTTCGGCATTCGGGAATAATTCAGCGGAGTTGAAAAGTTCGGAATTCAGAAAAAATCCAGAATACTCAGAAATAATCGGCAAAAGTTCGCATGTGTGTGTATCCACCCATGCATTTGTAAGAGGTTGGGTCAAAACCGTTACTTGAGAACATTTCTTCCAATTTTTAGTCCCACGTCGCATGGGAAGTAGAATGGTATGTTGGACAATGCTTATAGAAAAGGAGTCTGTCGCTATGAAGTCAGAAAGCAGTAATGCATGTGCTGCACATTTTTTTTGCACGTGCCAACAAAAAAAAGTTATTAATTTGCGAATTATTAATTTGTTCGTGACTAAATCACGAGTAATTTACGTATAGACAACATGCATATTATGCGATGAGCCTGACATTCGCAAATTATTCGTGATTTTTTTTAAAAATATTTGTGAATACTGTTACTATGGTTGGTACAACAATTCTGAGGATTATACAACCATAACCTCAACAAGGGATAGGGATTTCATACTCGGCATTGGTCTATCTATCCTGACCAGATGCCTTGAACCACTGAAATGCAACTGTTTGACAATTCGGATGCCATGGACCAGTGTTCTAAATGGCGCCTTAGGCGGCCGCCTAGGCACTAGGCAGATCCCGACGTCCCACTTTGTTGTAGGCAGTGGAGCAAGCAGCCGGAGTAGGTTTGACGGTGTAGGTGGAGGTGAGGCAGCGTAGGCACACGCCTGCCTATCTTGGACTGCTATCATATATTAGATTAAAAAAAGTGAAAGGAGACAAAAACGTCAGTCTCTAGAACCCATCACTACCGCCTATCTTGGATATCTCTCCATTCCAAATCAAAACGTCACATTCTCTGAACCTCTGAAGGTGGAGAAACGTCACCACTATCCTAACATATGCATATTATGGAAGGAAAAAAAAGGGTTAAAATGGTATTAAAAAAAATGGCCAAAATATTTCAAGCAACTTAGGCGTCGGGGGACCCTTTCTGTTGTGCACCCACCTACCGCCGTTTAGAACCTTGCCATGGACCATTGGGCTTTTTGGTCTAACGAGGTAGGCCGGCAATGGTGTTGCCGACTCTGTATAAACTAACACCTAGGGCGCTGGGCAGTCAAGATTCATGGGTTGCTCTGGGGACTAACCTTTCGGATGGCTCAGCACACTGAACCCTATGAGTGATTGAAGCCATCTGGACTGTTTGTGGATGATCAGATGGTCCAAGTGGGGCCTATTCTGATAAGATTTTGGGCTGGAAGCACAAGGTCAGGGGAGAAGCCATACTCTTGCTTGCAACACCCAAGAATCCTCCCATTCTGCTGATGTCTGTCCAGACGTTTATTCCCAAAATTCTCCAACTTGCCAGATTTGCATCCTTCCCCTAAGCATTCCCCACCGTGGCAGTGTGCCATTCTGCAGAACCTCCTTTCCCTCTGTAAGAAAGCCCTAAGTATGAGCAATTCTACAATGAACCAGCCCTGTATAACCTCAAATTTCCCTCTCTTCACCAACTTAACAATTCCATTGCCTTGTCATTTCTCTTTACCACTCCAAATACGCTTTAGATTTCTTTTCCTCACTTCAAAAGTTGAAACCAAACCACAAAGTCACTCATATACAACAACACAGCAAAGCCTTCTCCCAAATTTTTGGGATTGGCTTATCCTCTTCTTCCATCTGGTTCTGTTAAGGGACGTGTGCAGTGTACGAGAACACTAACCCTCGTATATGAGGCTGCACACACCTTTCCAACTGAAAATTTAAAACCAACAAACTGTGGATGATCCATTAGATGGATATGTGGGTGCAAAAGAAGCAAGCAATGCTAACCAAAGCTTTCTTGCACATACAATATATGATGATCCGGACATCTTTCCACCTGCAAGATCTTAAACTCACTCCAGTTAGAAGTTCCTTCGCATACAAAGAAAACAGCATCAACATAAACGATTTTAAACTCACCCACTACAGTTAGAAGTTCATACAAAGAAAATAGCATCAACATAAACGAGTAGAATGATTTTCACTGCCTTATATTGACAACTGGTTAAACTAGAACATATAATGTACCATCTTAACAAAAAATAATTCCAATGGTTTCATTAAAACAGTTTGAGTTCATGTTCGCTTCTACATCTCAACTTCCTTTGGAGAACCATGTGATAATTGATTATACAAGAAACATGTTTAGTTCATTTCACCTCATATCCCAACTTCCTTTATGAATCGAATTGTAGTAACTGCTTCATATACACCCACTATAGGTATAGGTACACATGAAAGTTATTCTCATCTAGTTGATACAATGGCCTCTAAATGTAGACTTATTATAACCATATGCACAATTTTCGCAATCTTTCGGCAAAAATTGTGACTCGCGAATCTCTGTCTCACCGCACAGATTCATGTTATATTTGTCAGTTCATGAATATTTAAAAATATTTGTTTAACAATTCGTTAAAATTTGTGATTTAAATCCGCACTGTGAATTAACCGCTATATAAATGCTTGTATGCTCATCAACTGTAAGCCCGCTAAACTGTAGGCTCATTACCAATATCATTGGAATTGGCTTTCAATCAAAGAAGAGATGCCATTGTCTACTTATAGAGGAAGCAGTGGTGTCACGGTGCAAGGCACATAGCAAGACCCAACGTACACATAACGCTCGAGGCGCAAGCTTGAGCCCCAAGGCATGACGTGATGCATGCTTCATTGAAGGCACATTTTTTATTCTTAAAAAACACAATAAAATTGATTGTAATATCCTAAACAATCAATTATTGTATAGGAACTTTAGAAAATTTGTAAAAAAAAAATCCGACCTGATGGGTTTCTAGACTCAACAATGGCAGGCAGGCCGCGTAAAGGAATCAGTACTAGCATAACAATGAATTTTGATGTGGTGAGAGAGGAATAAAATAAAAAATTCATAAGAAATACGTTGCAAAACAAAAGAGTCCACTTGAGGAAGGTAACTAGACTTTTCTAGGAAAATTTGGTCGATACAGGAAAATCATCGGTAAAGACTAAATTAAAGTTATAAAAAAAGATGAGACCAAGAAAAAAATTGAAACTTGCAAATTAAAAAATAACTTAAGATGGCAATAAGTTGAAGGGACGAGGGTTAACAATGATTGTTGAAGAATTAAAAGAGAGTCGAGAGGTAAAAGAGGGTAAAGATGGAATTCCAAAATAGAAAATTAATGTGTGCCTAGGATAGTATGTTAGGTAGGGTACACCTTACGGGTTCACGATTGAGCGAAAACAAAGTAAAACCTAAAATTTTATATTATATTTATGAGACGGTTCGTCAATGTGTCTCGCGTCACAGTGCGACTTAGACGTGCCTCAATGAAGCACATGGCCTCATGCCATGGCGATATGTCTCAGTGTGCCACACCGCCCCTCGCACAATCACGTGCCTCGATCAGCCATTTTAAACACTGAGAGGAAGGATGACCTATGCTCTCACTTTCTTTTTGATGTGGGACTAAAGGATTGCAGTGTGTGGCTGTGAAGTTGACGTGCGGATCAAAACTCACACCAACCAAAACCAATGTAAATGTGAAGAATTTAGCTCACAAACACATGGAATGAGCACCAATATAACATAACTATCATATCTAGGTTTTTATGTTTTTTTTCTTTATCCAGTCTTGCCGAATATTTCGAACTTTTCAAAGTAGCCGAATTATTCTTGAATATTGAATTTGTGATTGTTTATAACTATAGTAAGTGTATATGAAGCTTTTACCAATGTTATAGAAAGCACTAGGCACCTAGCACCAAGGCGGGCTAGGCAGATTTATGCTAAAAAAAGGGTTATCATTAAAGAACTTAGAATTTTCTAGTTCACTGAAACTAATACAAAACTAATATATATATATATATATATTATATATATATATATATATATATATAAAACAAGGATTGCATTATAAACAACTTTAGCAAACACTCGAATAGACCAAAGACTACAATATCAAGCATTGAACATAGAATTATAATTTATAATTCACCAAGAATAATATAATAAAATAAATGTCATTATAAGCTCAACATAAGTATTTTTGGGTCAGACCAAACCAAGAAAATAAAATGGATCGGGCAAAAAACATCTTTTGAACAAAAAAAATGACGAAAAATAAACTAGACCAAAATCTAGGAGGCCATTTTCTTCTTTGGCCGCATAATGCTGCTTTTCCCCGCATAATGTCGCCTACACCCAGAACATTATATACTGGAAATTTGGTACTGCATAGCCGGATAGCGCATAGGTGCCGCTTTTAAATGTATATGAACTAAAAATTTGGATTTTTTAATGTATACTGGAAATTTGGAAAAAAAAATTATAACATTGAAAATTACTACAATTCGATTCACATAGGAACTTGAGAAATATCAAGTGAAGTGAACTAAAAATGATTTTTTTATATGAAGCAATTACCAAGTTTTGGTTCTCACATAGGAAATTCACGAATGTAGAAGCGAACTTGAACTCAAGTTGTTTTTAATGAAACTGTTGATTTTTTTTTTTTGGCTAAGATGGTACATTATATGTTTTAGTCTTTTAGATTAAAACCAGTTGACAAATAAGGCAGTGAAATCATTCTATTCATTTATGTTGATGCTATTTTATTTGTATGGGATGTTGGTTGAAGAATCCAAAGTTGCCTATATCTTTCCGTCTCTTCATGTATCATCGGATATCTTGACAAATTGAGATCTTTGCCAGGAAGTGAAATAGCTAGATCGCTTCAAGGTATTGTTCTTCCTCAGATGTATTATCTGTCTTTATTAGACTGCAAGCTAGTTAATTTCTTGTGCTCAGGAAGAATATAAAAGCAGGTCACATCATAAATTCAGCTACTTAATTACTGAGCCAAGGTGTGCAATTAGAAGTCATTTGTTGTATGTGCAAGTCCAATAATTTATTGGTTACAACTATTATATGGGTAATCACTAAAGTAGTATCTATAAAATTGTTCTTACCTTTTTCCCCTAATGAAAGGACTCGACATAATTAGTTCTGTATGAGTTCTTAGTGGATTCTTGATTCAAAATCTAGTTACTTCCAGGCTGCTTGATAGAAAGAAGTCGAATACAGTTCCCGATGACTATTTAATACATAATCTGTCTATTCCTCGACTTTTTAGTTTCTTTGTTATGTTTTTTACCTTCCTGCATTACCTTATATCGTTGGCAACTAACCTAGTGAAAGGAAAGGGGAGGATTGGGGGGAGTGGGGGTTTGTCTATGCAATTTATATAAATTTTCATTATGAGCCTGGCAGTGTCTCCTCGAATGATTTTTTTGTTCACAAACTGAAATGAAAAGGTCTATGCAATTTAGATTATTTTCATTATGAGCCTGGCAGTGTCTCCAATGATTTTTTTGTTCAGAATAAGATAGATGTTTCCAAAAGTAACTTCTAACAGACTGGCTCAGTGACGTCCTTATAATGAAACACAAGACTAAAGTTGAGATGGCTGTACAAGAGCATTTATCCTTTTGAAGTCAGAATTCCGAAGGTTTACCGCAATGTTAGTAATTTATGCTATGATATAGCCCAAGAGTGCATACTTCCATAGCCTAAGTAAGGACCACACGACTCATGCCTAAACTCAAACAAATTGAGAGAGACATGTCACCAAAAGACAGGGAGAGGATGAAAAATGAACCTGAAAGGCGGCAGGGGGTTGGGGGCGGTGCGGGTGGGGTCAAACAAATGAAAGGTCTATGCAAATTACATTAATTTCATCATGTGCCTGGCAGTCTCTTCCAATGATTTTTTGTTGTTGTTCAGAATAAGATGGTGATTCCAAAAGTAACTTCGAACAAAGTGGCTTGGTGACATCCTTATAATCTAGCTTAGTGACGTCCTTATAATGAAACACAAGACTAAAGTTGAGATGACTGTACAAAATTATCTTTATGAAGTCAGAATTCCAGAAGGATTACAGCAATGTTAGTAATTTACACTATGATAGCCCAAGAGCACATACTTCCGTAGCCTAAGTAAGGACCACACGACTCATGGCCAAACTCAACAAATTGAGAGAGACATGTCACCAAAGACAGGGAGGATGAAAAATGAACCTGAAAGGCGCTGTCTTCTTACAAGATCAAACGATTGAAGTTGACAACATAAAAAGGAAAGTGTGTCCTATAAAAATTTTAGGTACAAGCATAAACATATCAAACAAAAGCAAGGAACAATTCTGGGAGATATCTGCTCACCACTTCTCAGTTTCTTGTCTTGTGTGAGCAGTGAGCCTATATAGAATAGCATGTATGGATGTACATATTACGAATTTGCAATTATCACTATTAAATTGGAAATCCTTACTGCATTAAGAATTAAGAATTTGGTAACCCTCTTATTAGGCAAACAATTATAATTTTGGAATTTCTTTCCTCATCTCTTTGGCCTGAATGGTGACAATAGTTCTTAAATTGGACCGGTTTCAGTAATTTTACCTATTTGATCACTTAGGACTTTGTTTTCTGTGAATTGTACCATACAGTAGGAGTTCGTTTTCTGCGAATTGTACTATACAGTAGGACTTGGTTTCTCTTCAGAACTTGAAGTACACAGCAGTTATCAGGTCTGTTTAACCAAGTCGGACCTTCCATTTGCATTCTCAGCAAGACTAGATTTCCCTGAATCTACTTCAGAAAATCCTAAGTTAAACAAGTTTGGATAGGATTGAGGCTCTATTCAAGGCCTCTATTGATCTTTCGTGCTCTACTGAAGACTAAAGTATTTTGTGAAAGCCAGCTGCCCTATGTGAGAGATAACTCTCCCTTATTCCCTGTTAATCCTTCACTGATTCCTCCACCTTCTACCATAGTAAGCAAGGACACTCCAAAAATATGGGTTGTGTCATGTCAAATGCATATCGAACATGTATCAGACACATCAGCGACACTCTTAAATACACTAGGACACACCTAATAGGTGTCGTGTCCTTACCATGTTGTGTCCTATCTGTGTCCATGCAACATAGACCATCTCCTTTTTCCTTCCCATCTATCTTCCTAGTTTTTCCTTCTTTTCATGATTCATCATCAGTCAATAAATCTTGTGCATAATAGTTTAGACTTAACCTAGATCCTTATAATTTTGTCATGAATTTTCTCATCTTAATCGACCTGGATATTTTAGTGATCATTAGTGATGTTTATTTTTGCAGCTGGAATTAGTTAATCGTTCTGATAACTGGTGCTGGAGATACTGCTTGAAATCAAAATATAGGCGCTGAAGGTTCAAGCTCTTAACGTATGCCCTAGACATCTACATTTCATTTCAAGCAGTATCTAAATTCAGTTCAGATTTCCCTGCATCTTCTATAAGGTTCGAGGAAACTATTGTAAGTTATATCTCTAGGCCATGAACTCAGGCACTAAAGTTAGCAGCGATGACTTAGTTTTGTACAGCCTAGCATGTCATATCCATCTCATCCATCTCCTGCATAGGTTCATAGTTCAAGGAGCATACAGAATCCCACTTTTTAACGCCCGTCATTTAAAATAAAAAATAATTGCAATACTTTTCCATACCATCTCAAGCAATCTCCAACAAATGATTTTTCAATTGCAGGGCTGTTTTTCTATTAAGAAAATTTTATTCTAACAAATTGCCTTCTTGTGCTTTCTGAATGTCTTATAGAGAATGTTTCCACGACCCCAAGCCTTTAACTTATAAGATGGTTGTTACTGAAGAGTTTCACCTCTAATATATTATATATGTGCAAAGAATCTAGAAACATGAGACACATAACAAGAACAAACGGTAAATGTAAGTTGGTGTTTGTTGCAAAAAAAAACAAGTTGATAAACACTCATGAGACATTTAAAGATGTCGATAAATCCACGAAAGCACTAACTGCAGAGAAAATTCAAACAAAATATGCTTACTAGTAGTAGTGTCTAGAATTCTGATCCTCCTTTTAACTACGAAAATCAATACATTGACAAAAGTAATGTTCTTAACTCCTAGTATTGATATGTATGACGTGCAAGTATGATAAATCAATACAGGTGACAAGAAAAATGTGCATACCTTCACTGATAAACTTAAACTAGGAAATGGGAAACAGCTTAGTTTGGATTGTTGTAGCATGGGAAGTAGATGTAGAAGTAGTATCTGGAAGAACATGGGCCGTATTCTCTGTAACCCTCTCAGTAGCTAGTGATGTCCCGGTAACACTTTGTTGGGTAGAGGCACCATCTGTTTTTCTGTTTTCCCTAGTATCCAGGCGTTCCATCATACGTGTGACACTAGCAATTCCTGCACCAACCTCCCTCCTTACTTCAGAACCAATATCTCCCATGGAAGTGTTGCGGGAGAACAACCTCTCCTTCCATCCCCGTGTACTCTTTGTAATAGACTCTTTGTATCTATAGTGCAACACAAAACCTTGTCAAGTAACCAGAATGAAGGATGTTGAGCTACAAAATTCAACATGTGATACAAAAGAAATTTTTGGCTACCGTGTTGAGACGGAATTTAAGCGCGATTTCAAAGACTCTGAAAATGCTTGAAAATCTGATGGTCCTGCTCTATCTTGACCAACTGGAGTAGAATGACCAGCAGAAATCCTGTTGCAAATGTCCACACACACGACATAAATAAGAGCAACAGGGAAGTATACAAAAACATATATGTGTAATAAAACAATAAATAGACTCAAGAAGTACTTGCTATCAGATAAAACGAACCTGTTGGAATCAGTAACACTGGGACCAGATGACAAGCCAGTAAACTGATTTCCGTGAGCAGGGGTTTCCAGTGCCTGGTGTGCAGGGTCACCTCCCATAGCAGTAAGCATAGCTGATGAGTTATCAGAAGCAACAGGAGGAGATGGTTCATCTTCTCCTACCTCAACAGAAGAGGCAGGAGCAGAGCCGGCAGAAGATGCACTTTGCTGTGCTGAGAAAATCAGGAACTGATGACGGCCCTGAGCTGATGATCTACCCCGCTGCCCTTCTCTCCTGGGCAAAATGATGGGCCCTTCCCATTGCAGCTGCAGCAGCCAAGTGTTGAATTATGCGCTCCTCAAGTTGAGCATCATTTGCACCCATTGATAACTGCAATGGAGAAGTTGGTTTCAAAATTTAAATATAGTTATATACTTATTCTATGTTGTCCTCCTGCTAACAAGATTAAAAAGAACAAACAAGGACCCATAAAACACCCATGCTGCAGGTCAAAATCTCCAAGTGAAGGGTGATGAAAAATGGAAGTATTTGTGTTTGATTAGACCTAATTCTCCTCTCGCGTTCAACAGCCTCGAACAGTTCTTGGCTGCCATAGTGAGAAAAACGAACTATAAGGTTCAAGTATAAAATTACAATAGCAATATAATATATATTAATGAGGTAGCGCAAGTCAAACGAACCTAGCAGGATCCTTCAAACTGATGTCCTGCCAGCACATAGGGCATTGAGCACTCCTCTGACACCTATAATCCATAAACAAATTTTGTTTCAGTTGAGATGGGCTGTAAAGGATATTAAACTTATAATTCCACAAGAGCTTAATGGAAGAATGGAAGAAGAATTTGTCGTTTAGGTAAATTCAAGCTATGTTGTCAGGGGAACAAATGGTAGTTCCTACTTCCCAGCATCAATCCAGTATATGGCAAATAGAAGACCAAAAATTGGCCCTTTAAAATTTATGAATCGATGTCCACATCAAAAAGAAAGGGAATTCATCACACTACAGCAAACAAACAATAGGCATGCCTCATTTCAGTAAGACAAAAGAGAGGCATTTAAAGGTTGACTTCATTATGTCCTTAGTGTTCCACTGCTAAATAAAATGAATGGACTCCGTAGTTAAATTATAATAAAACATACTAATAAAATCAAATGAAGAGGAGAAATCCAAATGTTTTTTTCCTCAGCGAGGAAAACTGAGTATCCATAAATTTATATTGCAGGATTCAACAACTGGTCTTGCTTCAAACTATGAGAGTTAAAGAGATTTCCTAACCCATGATAAAAACATGTCATTTAGTATTTTGGGAGACACGATGGATTAGGAATTACCATTCCAGAATGCACTGAAGATGGAACTCATGCTTGCAGCTAGTCACCTGCTCAATTAAACAGACGAGATATTTAAAGAAAAACAATCTCCGCAGTCAAAAACAACAAGCTCTATTGCTTGGGGATGAATATGACACAACAGAATAAGGAAACATAGACACAGACACGACATATATTTAGTGACTGTCATGGAAACATCACTAATTTCCCGAGTCCGTGCTTGCTAGACAATAAATTTATTTACATTTATATCATGGTTCTAATTACAAACCGTCGAAGGATCGTTATCGACAAATGCCTCGAGGCAGATGCTGCATGCATCATCACAGGCATCTTGGATTCCCCCTTCAACGAAGGCTGCAGCAGATGACAGGTGGCTCTCCATGTTCACAGACTCACCCATGCTTGAACTCTACAATAAACTTATCACTGAAAAGTAGAAATTTTGGATGGATCATTTCAGGATACTTGAAGCATGAAAAAAATATCAATCATGATATTAAAATATTCAACTTTACTATCTAAAATTTCAACTACACTAAAGGATCAGTCTTTATAAAGAATAACATCAGATTACTACCCATGTGACTTAGATCTAAAATATTATAAACGCATACAGCAATCTAATATAAAATCAGCATTAACCCTAATCTAAAATTCCGTCTCAATTTAATTGAGGATTTTAACATATTCCAAGCAAGGAGATTGATCGAAATAGTAAAACCCTAAAAACTGTTCAAGGAAAGCACCGTGTCATTAAAAAAAACCAAATATTTACAAAAAAAGAATACAACTATAGCACTAAATTAGCAGATTTCTACAGAACTATATCAGATTAACGATTGTACTCTCATCTAAAATTCCCCAGCCATCAAGTTTGCAACTTTATTGATGATTTCACATATTCCAAACGTGGGCATCGACTGAAACACCAAAACCCTCAAAAACTGATCATCGAACCATCTTGTTTACCTAAAAATCCAACTACACTAACAAAGAACACCAAACGCGTGGTCTTTCTAAAGAATCACATCAGATTGCTACCCACAGCCATCAAGAATGCAACTTTATTGAGGGATTCCACAATCACAAACGTGGGCACCGACCGAAACGTCAAAACCCTCAAAATCGACAAAAGAAAAAACCGTAGAATCGATGGGGAAACAGCAGATCGAACGGCGAGTGAATGAAATTAGCGCGTACCTGTGCTGAAGAATCGAGCTTGGAATGTGAAACCAGGGAGGAGAGAGGAAGAAAGAGCACCCTAAATAAAACAGAGATTGGAGGAGAGGAAAGAATCGGTCTTTGCTTTTACTTTTCTTCTTCTCTTTTCCCGAACCGGGTCGTGGGAAGAAGTATATTATATAAAAGACAATGCAGTGGATAGCGAAAGGGGGCCCACAAACTCAATATATTCTATTAGTACTTTCGGTCGTTAGTGCCATGTCAAAGTCTTGTTGGAACATCTCAATGTACATGGAAATTTTATACTTGTCAAATTATGTGATAAGAAGTCGTTTGGTCGACAGTAATTATTACTGTTGTAATTGACTTGTTGACATCAACTTAGTGTTTGTTTATTAGGATAAAATACAAATAAACCTCCTCCAATTTATCTAGTTAGTAAAATAAGACTCAATAGACAATATTATAATTACTCTCTCCCGCAATATACGAATTGATCAAAATATTTTATACCGTCTACAAACCGTCATATTTGACCGTTAGTGGGTGTTTTAAAAAAAATTTAAAAAAAAATAACCTAAAATACCCTCATATTTCTTCCCCATTTACCCTCATCCCCTCCCTCACCCGCCGCAGTGGTGTGCGACCACCCTCTTCCTCTTAGTTTTCCATATATATATATTCTGTGGAAAACTGAGAGGATGTCAAATGTATGATCCACCATGTTTTACCAACTAGTAGTCGTTTATGGATAGCACACCACCAAATGCATCATATAATAAGAACATAATGCAAAAATTGAAACACCCAAATATAGAACAACAATAGTGAGTATCAAAATTTGACCAAATCTTCTCACTTTTAATAATCTTATTAATCAATTTTCTAATTTGGAACTCCGAGCATACCAACAGGATGTTAATCCAAAAATCTTGGGATCGTCCAATCTTTTTACACATGAACAAGAACGATAAAGGAGATCGAATTTTCTCAGAGAAGAAAGAATGATCGAATTTTCTCGTGACACATCTGCAAAAAGTATTATAGTACAAAAAATCTTCTACAAGAACCAATTGCAGCTTATTCCATAGGATCGACAATAATGATTCTCAGTAGATATTCCTAAAATAGAGCAATTCAGAAAATCCAGACACTCTGATCTCTTGCAGCATATCCATCCAGCCATGTTTGATGGACATGCGCCAACGCAAACCCTTCTGGAGTATCAGGCTGCATAGTAAATATAGTTCAGCTGTCTCGATCACATTGCAATGGAAACAATAGGCTTTACTAGAAATATACGAAGGATCGTAATGATCTGTCACCTTGGAGTTCAATAGGACAGTCGTAAGACAACATTGCCGCCCTTCATCTGTAAAGAGGGGTTCCAAATAGTGAGAACAAGGAACATTGATGCAAGTAGATGCACGGAACAAATATCATATTATGTATTTATCAAATTATAACAATATGAAAGATTTTACCACAAATTTTCGGGCTGGGCTAATGAATCCTTCTCTGTAACCCTGTACTTTTCAGGGGTACAAATATTGTAGACCAAACATTTATGATAAAATCCTTCTTTGTAACCCTCCACAGATTTAGTAGACCAAATAAATGTTTGGGTTGGCTAATGAATCCTTCTCTATCACGTTTCGGAAAATTCATCAATGAAATGGATTACCTTACATAGTAGTCTTGATGAACAAATGTGCAAACATGGGGTACCATTAAGGTTTGTCTTTAGCAATATTTCAATGAAGCTTAAATTGATACCGATTTTATAGTTACCTTCACTTCTTAGGTCTACAAATTTCTGGGTGTTAATGGAGCTGATATTAGTGAAAGTTGCTCTCATTAGTCAGTTGAACAGTTATTGGGTGTTGATTCTTGATATTGCTTACCGGTGCTTCTAATGGTAAATTTCAAGTCACCATAAGGAGTTGACAAGGAGATTTATGCTCTATGAATCTTCTTACTTTGCCAGAAGAAGCAAGATAAAAAAAAACTTTACAAAAATTATTCAAGAGGTTTTGCCACATTCAAAGAGTATTTCCTGTTACGATTCATTAGTTCTCTGTAGATAACACAACTTTCCTCACAAGCAACAACAACAGAAGTTTGGAAGAAGTGTTGGAACTTTTCGGATTTGTTTGAGAAGGCTTCAGGTCAATCAGTTAATAAATTTAAGATCTACATTTTTAATTCAAACAATATGCCAAGCAGTGTAACTAACAATCAAACTGCTATAAGTTTCAAAGAGATGTCCTGTAATGTGAAATATATTTTGACTTATATATCAAACGCAGAACTAACAGTCTATACTGGAAAAGGTTTCAAAGATGATTGCAGCCTGGAAGGTTCATGTAATTTGCAGTATGCCTAAATATATTCTTCCGGCAAGCTGTCCTTCAGAAGATGGAAGATTCTATCGGAGTGACTAGGAGCTGAATATAAACAAAAGTGCAGTAACTTAGGTTGAACATTTGCAAACTGATTGAAGGAAGTATCACTATATACCTGCTTTATTAAGTCAGAATATTCAAAGCATAAGCATTGCAACAAACTACAGTTTTCAAAGAATAGGAGCAAATTATTGAAGGATAGACCTACCTAAGGAATTGGTATCTACTGAACTCACACGCCCTTAAATACTCATCAAGTCAGTTAAGTATCTCTTTATGGGAAGAGTAGAGTTTTGGAGATGGCAGTATGGATAAACTGGTGCAGGTAGTACAAACTGGCTGAAGGATATATCTTATATCTGGCTTTGTAAGGGGATTTCAATGGACTTATTCAGAGAAGAGTTTCAGCATGTGGAAGGATAAAACTGTAAACCCATGAAGGGAAACAGAATTTGCAATAGTTGCTGCCAATTTCAGTCTGTGATTTCATATAGGCTTATTCTTATTTCATTGAAAGAACAAAGCCACAAACTTATATGCGAAATGCCCCGCATGAGCACGGTGCATTACCTAAGTCAATTGATTCGAGGAAGTATTAAATTGATTTGAAGAGGTATTAATTTGAGTTTGGTTTCATGTGTAGGCTTTACGCAGAGTTTTCCTAGATCGATAATTTGCCATATTGCAACGGAGTCTGTCGAGATCAGAGTATCGTCTCGCAACGAGCTGAGGCATGGACATGATAGGTCGGATCAGTCGGTTAGTTCGAAGGAACATGAAGTGCTCGTATGTTTAGATCGAATGAGAGGATCGTACAACAGAGTTAAGGAAATCAGGCCGTATCGACGCGGTGAAGCGATAGGCGAATCAGCATAGGTGGGTGGACTCTGACCCTTCTTTACTACTCCGACATGCATAGGTGGGTGGACTCTTACCCTTTTTTCCTACTTCGTCGTGCCTTAATAAAAGTACCCTTGTATGCTAGTAACTTTATAGAGTCCATGTGCGTGGCTCGGATAAGTAGAAATCGTAGTGTGTGTTGAACACTAAGATAGAACATTGAACATGATTATAGAACATCGAAGGACTATATTGACGAGTGCATCAATGCACGAGTCATAGAACATTGAAAAATTGTAGCGAAAAGTGCATCAAGTGCACGAGTCGTAGAACATCGAATAACCGTATCGAGGCATGCATCAAGTGCAGTAATCAAAGAACATTGCATACTAAGTCTTAGAACATCAAAAGTGTATGGCTTCGTACGCGAAGTGAACAGTTGTGGCACAAATGTTGCGGAACTGTTGATATGCAAATTGTAGGTTTCGTCAACAAAGTGAACATCGTTGGTTTGAAATCACGAAGGTGTTGGAAGGCATATGGTGCCCACAAATCTATCGAATGTGGCATGGTGCCTCGGTGTGTTCGGGACCTACGGATCGCCGTTCGGAACATTGATTGGAAGTATGGAATACGAGTTGAGGCGAGAATTTCTGTATTTGGACTTAGGCCGTGCTTATGTATTTAGAAATTTTAACTATTCATGCATATTGCATGGTCATGGACAATGGATAACTTGTACACGGATTTTGACTTTCCTTGAACGAGATAGGCTCCGGGGTATCGGGATCGTTCTTTTTTGGTGCTATTAAGCACGGTATTTGCGGGACCTCCAGTTGGACTTGCTACCCATATTTATAGGACGTGTCATAAATATAGATGTTGCGGATCTTCGATGGACTTGCTATCCATATGCAAGAAACGTCCATTACATCGAGACACCTCATCCAATATGGCTCGAAATGTCAGTGACCATCATATAGTTAGTAGGTATGCTAATATTGTCTGCTTGCAGGCTTAACCATTTAGCCTCGAGGATGAGCACGAATACTATGTTTATGTATTTTATGATGCTAACAATGCCTGGTGCAGGAACACGGATCTTAACATATTTATATTACAAATGTTACCTTTAATATGACAGGGAACGATGGTAATTATTCACCTTGTATCAGTGCAAGGGTGAATGCATCGGATGGGTAAGATCACTGCGAAACGACGCGGTATACATGCTTTTATGCTTTCATAATATGTCATGAAACTGATCCTAAGACAAAATAAAAATCACCTATGTTTAACTGCATGCTTCACATAATTACTTAGTGCCGGTTTAGGTGAGTGGGTTTCCTCGTTCACGAGTACAAGATGTGTACTGATACCACAACCCCCTACGTAACGACTTAGAGGTGTTGAGGCATGAGAGCTCAAACTTGCAGCATGAAGATAATCGGCCGAGGATGCTGCTTGGATATAGAAGACATGATGTATGGAACGACGAAATCCTTTATGAGCTAGAGAGAACAAAAGTGTTGTAAGCCAATTTGGCATATTCATTTGGGGCTATTGAGAGCATTTGTAATAAGCTTCATTATCAACAAAGAGAGTGTTTCGTATACTCTGTTGTAACTTCAATATGACTCGGTTTCTTCCACTGCAAATGTTGTCGTTTCGAGATAACCAATATCGTTTTATCGTCTTGTGTACGAGTGCAAATCCAGACTCGTACGACATCACGTCCCAACAATGACGATCGATTCGACATAAATCGATGCGAAGACGAACGATTCTGCGGAGTCTGGACGTAACAACATGGGTACCCTAAAAAAAGATGAATTATTTTCTAATAAGAATACATGGTGGTTCTCTAGAAAGCAAGAAAGCAAGGTGGAACAACATAGATAAAAACGGAACAGTACTAACTGAGTCAAAGATTTTTGTTTCATTTGAGAAGGATTCGAAAATGTAAAATCATATTGTTGTAAGACGTGCTGTTATTTCTCAAGGTGATTTAATGAAGGCAAGTCGTAAAAAAAAAAAAAAGCCTATTTGTTACATCTGTTTTTCCCTTGGTTAAAGCTTTTGAATTTTTGGCACAATACAAAACGAACCAGACTATGGAAGTTAACAGGGCAAACTAAAGGTTTGTTAGGATTCCTACTGCTTCACAATTGCATAGTGTGGCAATCATGGAAGCCAAGGTTGCATGATGTCTAAATTTAGAATCAAACCAAATCAAAGAAATGCTGGGAAACAGTTTCAGTTGTATCAAACTATGTCAAAGATAACAGGCTCAATTTTGTAAAGAGGCATATGTCAGCCTTTCCATTTATGGGCAGCATAACCTGAAACAAAACAAGTATTTTGCATCTACTGTTTATCTTTTCACTCTAATGTCACTGATGAGTAATTGGCAACCAGGTGTAAGTCTAGGTGGTGGATACATTGGGCAACCTAATTTTGCTTTCCCACACTATTTACAGGCTCAAACCTATTTGATGGCTGAAATTTGAGCTTTGTTAGACACTTACGATATTGCCAAAGGCTTGATGTTCCAAGATAGATATTCTCTGATTCGACTTTGGTTTTGAATGTGATAAACAAAAGTTGTATACTTTATAAATTGACAAAGTAGCAAATATTAGGCGTCTAACGTAAAGAAGTAATTTCTTACTGTCATAAGAGATCCTTGCAACTATTGAGGAAGCCATCGATGGCTCCTTGGGGTTTCCCCTTTAATACACTGAGATAAAGGTTATAGCAATTCCGACATATTTTATCAGGTATCTATAGGCCGAGAAGTGCAGACACTCCAAAAATATGTGTTGTCTGTATTGCGTCTTGTTGGACAAGTATCATACACACCACAGACACTACAAATTACACTAAGACACCAAAATAGGTGCCGACTCTGTGTTGCCATGTCCAAAATGGGTCGTGTCGTATCCGTGTTTGCGCAACATAGTCTATAGGGGCAAGCTTTTAAAGTTTTACATCCACCTATTTGATGTAAACATTTCAAGAGGATAATTCAAATTGCACAACTACAATGAGACAAAATATGACCACTATGTACCCTATTGGTCAACCTTGGATTTAGCTGCTGGGATTTTTGGAACTAGTGTAGTAATCCTAACCACAAGCACGAGGTAGAAGGAGATGTATAGTTGGCACATTTGTGTCAAAAAAAAGTTCATATAGTAAATTTTACAAATGCTAACTTTTAAGAGCTTTCCAGGGTCCTAAAGAAAGTCCCATAACCAGATTTAAAAAAGTTAGAACTTGAAATAACAGGTTGGTTAGATATTAGCAACGCCATGGTGATCAGCTTTCTATATAGCTGGTTAGGCATCCACCATATTCTCCAAATTGAACAGACCTTAAGATTGAGCTTTCCTATTAAAGAAACTGTTACACTGCCAGGCTAGCTGCCAGCTATCACTAATAGACTAAACATATCTACTTGTATCATTTCATGAACAAATATAAGTGAAAGATGGCATCATAGTTAGGCTGGGTTTGTACGGCATATCCGAACTGATTCTGCTTAATATTTTAGAAGCAACAACAAAAGTTGTTTGGTAACACTAGCTTATGTTTGTTCTTCTTTTTGAGATGCTAGTTCGTTTTTGGGAAGTTTTTGAAAGTAGGGGAAACAGAATTCAAAATTTGATCATGCTTCTGCTTTTTAAAATGCACAGCCAACACAAAACCAAACGTTAGCTACATACATCCTCCTTTAGTTTGGTAGCATAGACTGGTCAATAGAGGAATGTCAGTGGAGGCAAAAGTTGTCCAACCAGAAATTGCTTAGAATGAGGACCATTATGGAGTTAGAATTAATTAGAGTCAATCAATGCTGCCATGTTTACTAGCTATGAGGCAAGGAGAAAGAAAACCTCAGATGATCTTGTAGATACAATATGACTGCTATATGAGACCTCAGCTTGCAAGTCTACAACAAGCTTCCTATGTTTCTTTGAATTTTTAACTTTTGGAAAAATGTATGATAATTTCTTTGTAATTAAAAAATTGCAAAAAAAACTGCAGTTAAAGGTCAAGCATGAAGCCATGAACACAAAATCTAATCGGCTCACAAGCACGGACAGATCTGAACCAATATCATGCTCGTCCACATTCTGAGACATGAAATCCATGTACAACTCTTTGGAGGGTACCACGTCTAACACTGTACAAATGATTTCAAAACGAATTGCATACTGTCCAACATGGCCTCCTTGGATTTGTCATGGACATGAATTCGTTTTGAAATCATTTGTACAGGGTAGGCATGGATACTAGACCAGTATACCCACACGAGAGAATTGGAAAAAGAAACATGATCAAATTCCATTCATGATAGAAGGAATACCACAAAAGTGAACGAGATATAGGGTTTTGGGCTTACTTACTCTGGAAGCCGCTAATATTTTTATCAAAGACAGGCTTCCATGAAGCCATGAACCTCCCCTGAAAATGTTGAACACTGCCAAATATTGTAAATGATCCTTTTTCTTTTGCAGTTTTTTTTCTCTTTCTTTCTTTTTTCACCCTTTGCTTCTATTTTCGAGTTATTTCACAAGTGATTTTTTTTTTCCTACCGAGTGATTTAACTTTAAGTGGCTTTAAAGATTTTGCTATTAGGTCATTTTAGGGTGAAATTATGTGCAGGATGAATGGTTCTTAGATTATTGAATGAATATCATCATCCAGCCCTCCCCCATCAGAATTGACAGTCTAATGATTGGCTGTCAACCTGACATCACAGTTCTATGCCGGTGGCAAATTTATAGCCACAATAGCTATTATGAGGGAGGGATTTCCATAAATCCTCGAAGGCCAGTCAGGCACATATCCTTTTTTCCATTACGAAGATCACACTAGCAGGATATATCTACCTGACAACTGGACTTCTAGGTTTCAAGCAAGGCCTTGTCAAACTGAACGATACTAAGCATTTGGACTTAAAAATAGTTTCTAGTTAAAAATGGAAAATAAAATTGCATGTTCAAGAATCCACATTAAGCTTAGACATTTCTAGGAATTTCATGCATTGAGCTCCCCACAAAAAAAAAACTATATATATATATATATATATATATATATATATATATATATATATATATATATATATATATATATGGTAATGGCTGCATTGACACAATCCATTTTTTGCATTAGATAAACAGCTGCAGGATTTCATAAACAATAGTGTGGATAATAACATCAATGAAAACCCCAACAAGAGAGGAGAGAAACTTGTAGGTCTCTAAGTTGTCAACTAGACTTAATTTATTTCTCCCTTATTTACCATTACTTATCCTACAAATTCTATACATAATTCAAGTGTAAACCACTTGACATGCCTGGAAGTAGCAAATTAAATCAAAGTAGCTAGGAGCAAAATTCCTCGCTTGTTATAGTGGAATCAATTCTAGAGAACCCTCATTTTTATGCTACTATATACTGCAAGATTGCCACCAACATCAAGGGCATGCATATAAATAAAATTTCCGTCCCATATTTGCCATTTGTTCTCTTGCCATCATATTTCTCTATTATATCATGTTTTGATATATTTAGTCTCCCGCTCATCTGTTTACTGAATTAGAACATGTTGCTGCAGCACGGGTGCACTGATTTTGATATTTAACATCTTGCCGAAAGAAAAAAAGGCTAACATCTCCAACAATATGCAAGAATTTTATTATAAGTAGGCACCTTAACGAGTCATCAACCACTTCTCCTATTCTTGCCTGCATAACTATGCAAGTCAAGAATAACATAAAACAGCCGTTCTTAAACAATTCTTGAAACCTGTGGCTTCTTTCTTTTGCAATGGATAAATTATGTCACGTATTAATGTCCATGATTATTTGAGGATTTGTGTTTATTTATGAATTGCATGTTATTCCTTTTCCCTCTGTCTTTGTAATGACATGAACAAAATGCAATTCCCTACAACAAATTGTATCATCTTATCTCACTGAACTTTGAGGATGCTCCTTGTTGCATGAGCTTAAACTGCACAATCAAAAAGATAGGTTTACCTATTTGCGAACTGGTCTTCTAGCTTTTATGGCAGGACCCTCTCTTGCTCATAGCTACCTTGGTTAGGATTTTAACACCACCATGGAGGGTTGGCATCAAGTTGATAATTGAACCTCTGTGATTCTTTTATAGAGATTTTCATGCTCCATAGCCGATCCATTCCAATGGGACTATGGGAGAAGTCCCAGATAAACATGATGATATGTTTAATCTATGCAGTAGAGAGCTTAAGGTTCCACCTTGCTAATGAGATTAAACGTGTGCATAGAAGTTACAATTCTATACAGCAAAAACTTCCGTAAAAGATTACATATAGAATAAGGACATTATATGAATTACAAGTTGTTCAACTAACCTGACATCTCCCATTTATCAAATTTCACTAGCCAGGCATCTGATCCAATCTGAGAAGAAGATACTCTATCTATCCAAACTCGAAAGTCTTTTCCTTGTTTGTCTCCATAGCATTGTCCAAATGCATCTATACATCCATGAAGGGAACGCTCCACTCCAGAGGGATGAACAACAATTGCGCTTTGATGCTATCAATCACATCCCATAAATATATGTAAGTTGAAAGCTGGTATGGTTACATGTCATCTTTTTTTTTGAGGTCTATAGTGCAAGGAAGAATTCCACCATATAGTTGTAAGTTGCAAATATGTTAAAACGTGGTGAATTGGAAATGAGAAGTAATAATCATATTATGGATATCTTGTACTAGTTACTATAACATGGATGAAATAAGATGGAAGAAAAAAGGGAGACATGTTAAAACACAATGAATTGGAAATGAGAAGTAATAATCATGTTATACATACCTTATACTAGCTACTTAATAGCATGCATGAAATTTGATGGAAGAAAAAAGGAGACATACACTGATCCTTTTCATATTCTGAAGAATAATATCTGTATTTTCAACTTCAGCAAGGCGCCATTTCTCGTAGAGCAGATAAAACAACACCACTTCATGCCCAGGGTTGAAGTTCTCTAGTTTGTAAGTTGATAGATCCATAACATCTCTGGGAGATGTATTAGGACCAAGCTTGAAATGGCCAATTGCTTGGATTATACCAGCCGCGCACCTTTCAGTTGCGTGCATTATTTTAGGGTTGTTCTTGGTATGTACTGCATGCCACAGCAATAATTCCTCTTGGGCATTGCTGACCTACAAAAGTATGACAGGGTTAACCTTTCAGTAAGAGCCAAAACCCAAACAAAATTCTTTAAGACTCATCTACTGACCATCACACCATGCACGTCTGGAATGCTAAATAACTCTGCATCGTTGCCAGAATCACCACAAACAAGAGTATTGATGGGTGGTTTCCCCTCTGCTTCGAACTTCTTAAGCAAATAGGCGAGAGCCTGTCCCTTGCCGGCACCTTGTGGCAAAAGGTCAAGATCCACGCCAGAGCTATAGATAATTTTCACATCCAACTGATATAATCCAACCAAAGCATCAAGTATATTGACATAAGTCATTCAAAATCAATGCAGTGTCCTTTTTAGACGCCACATGAACATGCCAAAATCAACCTCGTGTGCGTATAGCCTCGTGTTATGTCACTGTCCATGAAACATGGGTATATGGAATTTATAAAGAATGAAAGTTTCTCTATATAATGACAACGATCTTACCCCAAGCTTCGTGAGTCGTTCCGAGAGAGTTCTCATGATTTCTTCAGCATGCCCCTTCTCCACCTTAAAGCTAACCTTGTATGGCCTCTGCTCCGTCGCGGACTGCATACAAAACATTCCAATAAGTCAACTCAAAAAGACACAAGCCAAATCGAAATGGAAGCAAAAAGTCTGAACCTGAAGCATGAGTTGGGGAAACTTGGCGGTCTCCTCCAGGACGGCATTCCTATCCCACTTCTGATCAAGAAACTTCTCCCAGTCGTTGTCGGGCACCATCGTCTCTCCGTAAGTGATTTCAGTGCCCACAGACATGATGGCTATGTCTGGTGTCAACATTGGCTTCTCTTTCCTCAGCTCCTTGTACATTGCAGGAGATCTTCCACTTGAAAATACAAGAAGCGAGTCGTGGCGGTAGTTCGACTCCCACAAGGCATTGAATCGAAGCAGAGATAGGTTTTTTGTATCATCGTGATCGACCTATATTCATCATTAGACATTATATAGCAATATTGAACATTGAATCTAAGCAACTATATGTTCTCTGGATCATGGAGGGACTCAAACCCCCAACATAACAAAAATATGTTATAGGATTTATTCGCTAATTTTGCCTGAAGAAACAAATAAATATGGGCACAACTATTCAAGCCACAACTAAGGCTGTGTTTAGTCTGATGGAAAGCGACGGAAAGGAAAGGAGAGTGGAAGTGTTTCATGTACCCATTTACTTAGGATCGAGTTTCATTTTTCCTTTCCTTTCCTTCAACTTTCTTAGCAACCAAACACGGCATAAATGGTGATCTAATTGGTCATTTAGCGAGAGTATATGTGGAAGGTCGTGAGTTCGATACTCAAAACCTCCACACTAGAGGTGATTTATACTTTCTTTTTTTCTTTAGTAAAACCTAGAAAATTCTTAACCCTCTTCTTCTCTCTCCCGCACTTACCAATTTGAAACTGGTTAATTCTTTAGGTTTGTTCTTGCTTTTTTAAACAATTATTGTTAACAATTGTCCAAATTTTGAATTCCTAGATCCGCCCCTGGTTGTCGATCTATATCGATCCCCATACATTGTAGCGATGTTCGACATTGAATCTAAGTAGAGACGAACTCTCTGGATCATGGAGCCTAGGTCGACCTACATCGACCCCTAGTCGTTATATAGCAAAAGTGTCATTGAACCCTTATAATTTTAGGCACAGTTATCGATCATGGCGGTCGACCTTGATCAAGTAAACATTATATATATATATATATATATATATATATATATATATATATATATATATAGGGCATTTAATCGAAGCAAGAAATATAGTTTTTTTTTTTTTTTTTTTTTTGGATCATATTCATGGTGGTCGAACTTTTTTGATCGCTAGACTTCATATAGCAATATTGGGCATCGAATCTATGTAGCTCCGACCATGGCGGTCGACTTATATTGATCAGTAGACAGCTATATAGCATAAAATGGCGTTGACCCAGAAAATATTTGGACTCTAGTTACCATTGTTTGGTCGAGATCGGAGACTATCATGAGGCGAGCAGGAGAATCCAGCCGATCCATGGCTCTGCTCTATTGAGAGTACTGAAGATTATTGCATGTGGAAGTGAAAGAAGAAGAAAAGAGAGATTACAGATTTTTAGAAGGTCAACAGAAGAGAAGAGCCAATAGGAAGGAAGGAAGGAAGCAAGCAAGGATGGATAGATGCAGAGAAGGTGTCAAAGTTTTAGAATATTCCAAGGATGTTCCCACTCCTAACACTGTGTTTGGGAACATTTGGGGGGAGGGAGAGGAAAATTTGAGGAAAAGGAAAATGGAGGGGAAGGAAAATGGAGGAAAGTTATTTTTCCTTCCTTTGTTTGGATGGACAAAAAGTAGGGGAAGGAAAAGTTTAAAAACAATTTTTTATTTGTTTATGGATATAGGTATAATTACTATTTCCTCCTTGGTATTCTCAAATGATAATTTAATTTTAACTTTTTGAGGGGTGGTGGGGTAAATTTACTCAAATTTCTCTCATCTCTCTCCATTTTCCTCCCACATTTGGGAGGAAAATTTTTTGGTGGGACCCACCTACTTTTTCCTCTCAAATTTTCCTCCCCCATGTTCTCTCCCCCTTTCCAAACACCATCATTTAAAATTTTCCTCTCACTTTCTCCTCAACTTTTTCCTTCCTCCCATTTTCCACCCTTTCCAAACGGTACCTAAATGCTCCATTACATTTTTTGTACCAAACGTCTCTTCTTCTTCTTCTTCTTCTTCTTCTTCTTCTTCTTCTTCTTTTTTCTTGAAAATTACCAAGGCACCACCAACAATGATTGGGACTATCACATATACGGGACATCACTTTTAGATTGTACAAGTCACAGGAACAACATACAATTTGTTAGAGAATAACACCTCATTTTAAGGCAAATTATAAGGACACAGCTCTTTTTACTCGGGGCTGTCCAAGTGACTGTTTTCCATTATTTACAAGTTTGCCACTGAAAAAATTACTCAGGGCTATTCAAGTTATAGGTATAAAAGTTAATTCTTATTTTTTTTTTCCTTTTCTTCCTCACTCTCCATTCTCTCTCCCTCTTTATTCTCCAAACCCTAGGTCTGGTCCCCACACATTTTTCAACCCCACATTTCTCCAAACCCTAGAAGAATCTCCAAGGAAGATTCCTAGAATATTCTGTACGATGACGTCCGCTAAACGACAAAATTTCTGAGGTTTTTTTTTTTTTAAGTAATCTTATATTTTGTCCCAATGTAGAAATTATGGAAGAAAGTGGATCACGTCTATCAATCGAGGAACCCGGATCTTCCGAACAACACGACAAAACACCCGAAGAACTCTCGGTAAATTTCCGACCGACTGCTACGCATTCGACTGTACAAGAGGACTGCCAGACTTTCTGGCAGTCCATAGAACAGAAAGGACTGCCGTATTACGCGGCAGTCTATTTGTACAACTAGTGTAAAATTGGACTGCCGCAAAACATGGCAGTCGAAGAAGTATCGAGGACTGCCAGATTATGCGGCAGTCTATATGTAGAAATACTGTATAGTTGGACTGCCAGACATTCCGACAGTCCATAAAACACGTAGGACTGCCACATAACTCAGCAGTCAATGTGTAGAACTAGTGTTAAGTAGGACTGCCAGACTTGCTGGCAGTCTTTTAAACACGTAGGACTGCCACAAAAATTGGCAGTCTTTGTTAAGAAGTAGTGTAAAACGGGACTGCCAGACTTTCTGGCAGTCTGTAAAACACGATGGACTGCCAGAATGTCTGGCAGTCCTATTGTACAGTCCTGAAGGAAGGGCAATTTTCCTTGTAATTTTGGTTGTAATTGTGATTGGCAATTTTTTTTTGAAATTAAATGTAGGGCCCACCACCTCCTATTTACGTTGACTTGAGTAATATATTCTCAACGGATGTTGCATTTAAATCTTATGAAGAAGCATTAGAATGGTGCAGACAAGTTGGAAGGCAAGTAAACACAGTCCTTGTCATTTCACGGTCATTACGATGCCCGTCGTGTTGTAAAACTGCTGATCTTGGATGCGAAAGAGGTGGGACATTTAGGACTGCCGCACATTGTGGCAAACATCAAACAAGACTGCCACAATGTGCGAGGACTGCCGATTAATACTTAGCAAACATTTAAAACTGTTGATCTTGGATGGCAAACATCATTACGAGGCCCGTCGATTAATACTTAGCAAACATCAAACAAGACTGCCAATTCAGGACTGCCGCTCTTTCTGTCAGTCCTATATCCTCTTAGGACTGCCAGAAATAGAGGCAGTCCACGTGTACAGCAAGTATAACACATGACTGTCGCACATTGTGGCAGTCCTATACGCATAAAGGACTGCCACAAAGTACGGCAGTCCTGTGTAATACTTGCTGTACACGTGGACTGCCTCTATTTATGGCAGTCCTATGTACTGTTATGACTGCCAGAGAGAGGGGCAGTCAACTTGTACAGCAAGTATTACAAAGGACTGCCGCACTTTGTGGTAGTCCTTTATGCGTATAGGACTGCCACAATGTGCGGCAGTCCTTTGTAATACTTGCTGTACAAGTCGACTGCCTCTCTCTCTCTGGCAGTCCTAACATTACATAGGACTGCCAGAAACATGGGCAGTCGTCGTCGAGTTGAGAGGAACTGACTTGGGTTGTTCGAACTAAATTAATAGGATTTTGGGGGGAAATTGACAACGTATTAGGTTTCTTACCTTGATTGAGAGGAACGTTTGCGTGCCATCGTAGGGAGAGATGTTGGAAAATGGTGAAGACGAAGGAAACGGCGGAGATGAGGATCGAAACCCTAACCGTGACAATTGCGTAAAAGAAATGGAGAGAGAGGAGTGGGAAATCGTGGAGAAGAAGAAGAAGAGGAGGAGGGAAAATAGGGTTTGTGAAGAGAGAGAGGGAAAATTTCAAATGATACAGATTTTCGGGTTTGGGGGGGCCTGTGGGGTTTGGACAGCCCCCTGAGTGAAAACTTTGGACAGCCCGAGTAAAAGTTCCTCAAAGCCTGGCTAGCCCTAATCCTGGATAGCCCCGAGTAAAAAAGGCTGTGCCCTTATAATTTTTCCATTTTAAACATCCAAAATCTTACTCTTCTCGCCTACACAACTTCCTCTTCTTCTTGCAACATATATTTTTCTCTAATACATTATTGGTGGTTTAGAAATAGGGGTGAGCATTATTCAGTTTTGGACCAAAAATCGAACCGAACCGAACCGAATAAGAGGTTCGGTTCGGTTTAAAAAAAAATCGGTTCGGTTTCGATTTTGAAAATACTAAATTTTCTTATTCGGTTTCGGTTTTGGATTTCGGTTTCGGTCCAAAACCGAAAACCGAATAAGAAAATTTAATTAATTAATTTATATATATATGTGTGTGTGTACTATATATATAAGTATTAATATATATAGGTACATACTAAATATATATAGGTATATACTAAATATGTCTATGTATATTTAGTTACTATATATCTTAACAAAAAAAGCTCAAAAAAATTAAAAAAATATGAATAAACCGAATAAACCGAAAATCGAACCGATTTAATTCGGTTCGGTTTGATTCGGTTTTGGGCCAATTCAGTTCGGTTTCGGTTTTGCTTATTCGGTTTCGGTCCAATTCGGTTTTGGGTTATTCGGTTCGGTTTAAACCGAATGCTCACCCCTATTTAGAAATCGTGACAGCCGAATTGAAAATGACGAAGAACTTTCGAGATACAACTGCTAAAATTTTGACAGTCCTAATATAGAAAATTTTATGTCTTACGACTGCCATGATTCTGGCCGTTCTAATAGTAGTTAGGACTATCAAAATTCTGACAGTCCTAGGATTTTATATATATATATATATATATAACTAGGATTTTATATATATATATATATATATATATATATATATATATATATATATATATATATATATATATATATATATATATGCAAATGACCTCTAGCCTAGTGGTTAAGAGAGATGCAAGCGGCCCGAGTGGTCAGGAGTTCGAATCCCAGTGGCAGCGATTCCAGAAATAATTTACCTGGTTCCAATATATATATATATATATATATATATATATATATATATATATATATATATATATATATATATATATATATATATATATATATATATATATTGGAACCAGGTAAATTATTTCTGGAATCACTCCCACTGGAATTTGAACTCCTGACCACTCGGGGCAGATGCATCTCTCTTAACCACTAGGTTAGAGGTCATTTGCGACTTTATATATATATATATATATATATATATATATATATATATATATATATATATATATATGTCACGACCCGCTGTAGTGCCCCGACCCGCAAGATGCCTTATGATGGATGGTTGATTCGATGAAGCCTTGTTGGACTTGGGATTATGCGAAGGATCGCTTGGAAGACTATGCGATCGTGGCGGGAATCGTCCTATGAATGTGAGTAGTGTTGAACCCTTCAAAGATCCTTTAGCTTCACGCTTAAAATAAGGATAGTATGCTATGTTTCTTGTTGAATTGCTCAATAACACCTTGCATGGAATTTGGAAAGATAATGAAAGATAATAATCACATGAACGTAAACTGTTGTGGCTAAGTGAATTGTATGCTTGTACGCTGTTGCGATGAATTACATGACAGGTGAAGGCAAAGTCCCAAATACTTGGGCAGTGAGTATATCGAGCTTTGGCTCAATGAATAGATGGCAAAACAGATGTTAAGACCCAAGAACTGGGCAGTGAGTATGCTTGAATTGCATTCAAATGAATGAATGCTAAACATATGCTAAGTCCCAGGAACTGGGCGATAGGTACATTGAGTTGGTTGGAAAGAGGTATGATATCAAAGATGTGGCAAAGAGATTAGAAAACAACATTCTATTATCCTGTGCCGATGTAGAATGTTGGTTTCACTAAGACCCTGGATGGGCAGATGATAATGTGAGCATTGGCTCAAGGCAAGATGGCTAGATGGCAAGATGGATGAGAATGATGGTTTTGCTTAGTTTTCCTTATCATGCATTATATGTTTTCTTCTTAGATAAGTTGCATATAGTTGCATGGTCATGGACAACTTGTCGACAAGGTGGTTTCTCGAACGGTATTCCTGGGCCATGGAACCCGGTTCGTCCTAGGGGAAACCAGTGCCGAAGTAGTGGCAGTGCTGATGTACTAGCACGGTATACAGGACTTGCAGTGGGGCTAGCTACCTGCACTGCAAGGGCGCTGTATATCTGTAAGACGGTCCAGGATGGCGTGTCGCCAGTGACCTTCATATAGATAGGTCAGGTGCTAATGATGTCTTATGCAGGCAGAGTAAGTTATTACTCAAATACAGGGAAGGATATCGGCTGTTGGTAAGAATCACCTGAACGGTGATATTCATATTGAATCATGATATTGTTCCTAACAATGTCTTGTGCAGGCAGAGTAAGTATTATAATTGTACAGGGATGGCTACACGACCGTGGGTAAGAATCACCAAAGGGTGATAACAGTATGCTTTTAATTATGTTGGCTATGAGATTTGCATGCTTTACTTCTTGTCGGCTATAACATGAAATTGATCCTAAGGCAACGAGAAAGACCATTGATAATAATGTTCTGTAACATGATTACTTAGTGCTGTCTTCTTAGGTGAGTTGGGCCAGCACCGCTCGCCAGTACATTGATGATGTACTGACCCACGTTGTGGGCAATATTACAGGTGTTTGCTTGGGGGAAATCCTGTGAATCAGTGCTTGGCATCGATGAATCGGATGGGTGTGCAGAAGCTCTTCTTTCAAGACGATGTCTTCTGCTATACGGGACATAATGTATGGAACAGTGGAACTCAGATGTACCAGTGAGATTGTAGCCATATTGGCAAGTTCATTGTAAAGAAGTCGGTATATTCAGTTGTAGCCTAAAGGGCAAGTGTATACATTCAGTCGGCTATTTAAGAGCCTTGTAAACAATTGTAAACTCTGTATTCCGCTGCGAGTCTTGTAATCAATTGTAAACTCTGTATCCTGCTGCAAGTCTTGTAATCCATTTTGATTATCAATAAAGAGATATATTTCTTCATAAATTGTGTGACTTCAATTTATCTGCTTGGTTCTGCTGCCTTGTCGATGTTTTCTGAGAATTACCAGGAACTGTAATGGTTTTGCCTTGTACAAGTGCAATCTAGACTTGTACGGCATCACGCCCAGTGGCTTGTTTTCGATCCTCCGGGATCGGGGCGTGACATAATGGTATCAGAGCACGGCTTTACGTCCTTGGATTCTTATTCGATTTGTTTCGAATCAATGTTGCTACTAAGATGATTCTAAGCTGCTTCCGCGATGATTCAAAGATTGCTTCCGCGATTATTCAAAAGTTGCTTCCGCGAATACTCAAAGTTGCTTCCGCGATGAAATCAAAGTTGCCTCTATGATGATTCATAGTGCTTCTGCGATTCTTCTGTGTTGCTTCCAAACTATTCTATGTTGTTCCCTTGACTAAAAGTTCATTGATCATTGTAACCTCTCACTGGGTGTTCCATACAATAAGTCTAAATATGTGGGCTGTGATATGTGTGCTTTGTTGAATTTCTAAAAGATACCAAAAAGAATAACAATGATGCGATGCGTAAGTTTGTGATGTATGCTGGATGTCTTATGTGTGGGATTCTTTGAATCGATTGTTATGCAGCAATCGACAGTGGGTGATGGCATGGTATATTGGAACAGAATGTGCATGGATTTCAGTGAATGGGAATCGATAGAATTTTTAGTCGATATTTGTGGTCAGCATAACCACTGCAGGATGGATTGTCCATATTGGATGTTGGTTTGATGCGAAGGAATATTGTGTTTGGAATGGCTTGAGCTCTGAGCGGTATATTGCATATACCCTTGTCGTGATAAGATGTCCCTTGACCCTTGATGTGTCTATGATTTTGTGATTGCTTTACCTATAAGGTAGTGGGTGGTATCGAATCGTAGCTGAGCTTACGATTGATACATGTTGGCTAGGCGCGTTCCTTGATTGTTAAGTTGGATGACCGTTGTAAGATTTTGATGTGTTCAGATGAACCATCGATGGACCTTGTCGGTTAGCATTTAAGTTGGGTGGAATATAGAATTGTTGGATTATGACTTAGCCGATGAGTTATGTCATGTCCACTAAGATGACCGATATATGATGCTAGATGATTTGTGCTACAAAGATTGGATCGGTACATGAATAGTAAATTTTCTTATGGAATCATAATGAGATGATGTAAAACGAATATTGATGGTTAACGTGAATTGCTAAGAGATGACCGTGTTGGTGCTAGAAAAATTTATAAAGGATGCCTCGAAAGAAATACGAATTTTTATATTTGCCTATATTGTTGGTTAAGGAGTACAGACCGTATCGAAGATCTAAGAATATGGGAAACGAATATGTCGCAAGGAGACCGTAGGAAAGAGATCATAAGTGATAAACTATTGAAATAGCAATGTCGGATGATGACTCAGAATAGTTGACCCGATTGAATAGACATATGAGTACGATATGAGGATGCAAGTCGGATTGAACAAGTGATGCTATGTCTATGCAAATGGAAATTGAAAGTTGAATATTCTATTGAGGAGTTTTATATGATAACTTCGAGATTGACCCATAGAGTTGTGGGATAGAATTATTGGATAGAATTGTCGGATAGATTTTGTCGGTTGCGGGTAAGTCTAGAATGAGACTTCGTTGGGTATGACTCGAGTATGAGTATGGGTAGAAAGACTTGACCCTAAATTGTCGGCTGGTTGCCTAGATTGTCGGCTGGTTGCCTAGATTGTTGGCTGGTTGCCTAGAGTGTCGGTTTGTTGCCTAGATTGTTGGTTGCTTGCTTAAGTTGTCCGTGTTGGGTATAAGTTCATAAGATTGGGGTGGCGTCCCATGTCCCTAAGTTGGTCAGACCATAGAGTTGCCCTATGTTGAGAATTGGTTGCCTCTAAGATAAGAGATAAGTATGTCCCTGATAGCTACTCATCTCATATGGGTTAGCTGAATGTCTGGTTTAGCTTAGATTAGCTGACCGTAGAGACTTGATTGTATGCTAAGTTGACTATTGGAAAACCGTAGGATGTCCCTATTGGTGTTGCGTGATTATCGTTGGAATGAATAAGATGTGTTGGAAGGTAGGCTTTGGAATGGAATAGATATTTGGGAAATTTTGATGTTATAATGTTGGATGGGATGACGGATCATGTTGGTTTCAGAAATTGAGTTGCCTTGGTTGAAATGTTGGGAATTGTTAGAACTGGTTGGATTGGTTGATTGATATTGAGCTGCATAAAATTGTTGGTAGTGCTTTGAGATAGTTGGAATAATTTCATTGACCGGATCAAGATTGAGGATAAGTGTAATGACGGAATTGGGTAGTGCATGTAGCCGAGATCGGCGAATGTGAATATAAATGACCCTCAGAATTAATGTTGCTGGAATATGATAGTTGCCTATACGAGAAAATGTTCGAAGACAGCAAGAAATATTACTAGAGTGGGATGATGGTACAATTTGATGGATGAATCAGGATCGAGAGAATTTATGAGTTGCAAACAATGTGTATGGATGCGAACGATGATGAGTACAAGATTTGACCGATGAGAATCGGGGTATCGAAATAAAAATATTGCTATAGGATTTATCAACTTTGGTGGCATGGATGACAATGAACTTGAAAGGAATACTCGATACATCTAAGTTTGAATATTTTGAAATGTTGGATCGGTTGAGGAAAATTTATCGAATTGGGATTGGCGACATCTATCGTCTTAGTAATTAGTTGGAATATTGAATAAACAAAGTGGGATTATACGAGATGCTCAAAAGAATTACTGATGTTCGAAAAGGAAGATTACACCGTAGCTCGTTCGCTTTCTCTATCACTGAACTTGGCTGAAGTGCATGTATTTTGGGGACGCCTAAAATATGTGTATGATTCCAACTAAGTGGTATGCTGAATTCAAACGAAGCCACGGGAAGGATTATCATGTGCTAAGGATTTGCACGAGTGTCGAAGGAAAGATCAAAGATGGTAAACTATTTTGAATCAATTGAGATGCTGTAACGAGACGGTGCATTACTTGAAATCAATCGAGAGATTGCGGAGAAAGATTAGATGGTGCAAAGTTGATCGTTGAGGAGTTTCATGAAGAGTTGGTTGAAATTTTGGGGATGAGTTTTGTTTTAAGTTTCGAGGACGAAACTTTTTCTGGGTGGTATATATTGTAGTGCCCCGACCCGCAAGATGCCTTATGATGGATGGTTGATTCGATGAAGCCTTGTTGGACTTAGGATTATGCGAAGGATCGCTTGGAAGACTATGCGATCGTGGCGGGAATCGTCCTATGAATGTGAGTAGTGTTGAACCCTTCAAAGATCCTTTAGCTTCACGCTTAAAATAAGGATAGTATGCTATGTTTCTTGTTGAATTGCTCAATAACACCTTGCATGGAATTTGGAAAGATAATGAAAGATAATAATCACATGAACGTAAACTGTTGTGGCTAAGTGAATTGTATGCTTGTACGCTGTTGCGATGAATTACATGACAGGTGAAGGCAAAGTCCCAAATACTTGGGCAGTGAGTATATCGAGCTTTGGCTCAATGAATAGATGGCAAAACAGATGTTAAGACCCAAGAACTGGGCAGTGAGTATGCTTGAATTGCATTCAAATGAATGAATGCTAAACATATGCTAAGTCCCAGGAACTGGGCGATAGGTACATTGAGTTGGTTGGAAAGAGGTATGATATCAAAGATGTGGCAAAGAGATTAGAAAACAACATTCTATTATCCTGTGCCGATGTAGAATGTTGGTTTCACTAAGACCCTGGATGGGCAGATGATAATGTGAGCATTGGCTCAAGGCAAGATGGCTAGATGGCAAGATGGATGAGAATGATGGTTTTGCTTAGTTTTCCTTATCATGCATTATATGTTTTCTTCTTAGATAAGTTGCATATAGTTGCATGGTCATGGACAACTTGTCGACAAGGTGGTTTCTCGAACGGTATTCCTGGGCCATGGAACCCGGTTCGTCCTAGGGGAAACCAGTGCCGAAGTAGTGGCAGTGCTGATGTACTAGCACGGTATACAGGACTTGCAGTGGGGCTAGCTACCTGCACTGCAAGGGCGCTGTATATCTGTAAGACGGTCCAGGATGGCGTGTCGCCAGTGACCTTCATATAGATAGGTCAGGTGCTAATGATGTCTTATGCAGGCAGAGTAAGTTATTACTCAAATACAGGGAAGGATATCGGCTGTTGGTAAGAATCACCTGAACGGTGATATTCATATTGAATCATGATATTGTTCCTAACAATGTCTTGTGCAGGCAGAGTAAGTATTATAATTGTACAGGGATGGCTACACGACCGTGGGTAAGAATCACCAAAGGGTGATAACAGTATGCTTTTAATTATGTTGGCTATGAGATTTGCATGCTTTACTTCTTGTCGGCTATAACATGAAATTGACCCTAAGGCAACGAGAAAGACCATTGATAATAATGTTCTGTAACATGATTACTTAGTGCTGTCTTCTTAGGTGAGTTGGGCCAGCACCGCTCGCCAGTACATTGATGATGTACTGACCCACGTTGTGGGCAATATTACAGGTGTTTGCTTGGGGGAAATCCTGTACAGTGCTTGGCATCGATGAATCGGATGGGTGTGCAGAAGCTCTTCTTTCAAGACGATGTCTTCTGCTATACGGGACATAATGTATGGAACAGTGGAACTCAGATGTACCAGTGAGATTGTAGCCATATTGGCAAGTTCATTGTAAAGAAGTCGGTATATTCAGTTGTAGCCTAAAGGGCAAGTGTATACATTCAGTCGGCTATTTAAGAGCCTTGTAAACAATTGTAAACTCTGTATTCCGCTGCGAGTCTTGTAATCAATTGTAAACTCTGTATCCTGCTGCAAGTCTTGTAATCCATTTTGATTATCAATAAAGAGATATATTTCTTCATAAATTGTGTGACTTCAATTTATCTGCTTGGTTCTGCTGCCTTGTCGATGTTTTCTGAGAATTACCAGGAACTGTAATGGTTTTGCCTTGTACAAGTGCAATCTAGACTTGTACGGCATCACGCCCAGTGGCTTGTTTTCGATCCTCCGGGATCGGGGCGTGACACCCGCTACCCAAATTGTTGGGCCGGGCCGAGTCATGTCCAGCCTGCATTTGGGATAAAACGCAGTAAGCTGTTCTAGAGATAACATGATAAGACTAAATGTGCTAACAGTTCTATAAGTGAATAAAAGTCATAAATGCTCCAAACACAAAAGTCGTCTCATATAGTAATAAGTCCAAAGTACAAGTCTGAAATGTAAAACTGGATACATGTCCAGTTACAAAATACGTAGTCTAATACATGACTACACTAAGTATCCCAAGTGACTACGCAAACTAGGCGAGTTTTCTCGCAGGAACATCCTCGTAAAGCAAAGCCGGGTCCTCGGCAGTATCTCCATAATATGAGTCGCAGAGTAACTCCTCCTCAGTAAGGATACCTACAACGTTATCCTGTCAGGACGGGAGCAAGTACTGATTCTAACAAACTAACATATGAAACATAAAAATGAACATAAGAGGAATAACTGAAAACATGGCATCACATAATCTATCATGGCAAGGACACATATGTCATAGAGACAGATGTATATGTAATGTTTAAAACTGTAGCAGGTACGTGATCGTCAATAGGTGTAAAATGTACTGTGGTACAAGTATATAAAATATACTTTCGTACAAGTAAAACAAGCGATAGATGTACATACGTACAAATACAGCTGGTGCGCCTACGACAAGGTATACATATAAAATGTCAACCTTGCTCGGTACGTACGTACGAGTAAGGGGGCATGATCACGTACGCTATTAACAGTTTCCCCATAACCCAGGTTCTAATCATGTGAGAGATATAAAACTGTTCTAAACATGGTAGTGACTGAAAGTAATACAACATGTGAAGGTTTAACTTGCTACCCCAAGGATCAGCATTTAACATGGTTGGATTTGTAGTTCATTTATGTAAC